>CABFVX010001344.1:51324-140632 GCA_902151425.1 Timema shepardi | reverse complement strand
GGGGGGGGGGGGGGGGGGGGGGATTCCCTCAGAGCAGATTTTTTTTTACATCCGTAGTGAGCCTGCTGCAAAATTAGCGTGTACTCGTATATATCGTGACCACCAAATTTGGTCGCTAAATAACCAAGAAAACTAAATAGTAGAAACTTCGCTTAAACCTTAGTATTAGTAATTTATATTACACACCTTGTGAGCCTCAAGTCTTAAACTACTAGTGCGGGTTGCTGCCCAATGAAGGACCATTTAAATCATAAATTTAGTAAAATTGAAGATGCACAAAAATAGGGACCATTTCTATGTCTCTCTACAACATATTCCTGAAGACTATAATCTTAGGAACACCATTGTGTAGTGTTAAAAAGGCATCCAATGTATTTCATTATCATTATGTGCTGGTAAATAAAGTAGTAATTCATTTTCCACTGAAATTCTTCTCTTAAGATAAATTTCAAACGTCACTGCAAATAAATGTTAAAAGTACCTTAACTTCACCCATGTAACGCTTAGCGCTTGCAGGTAGTATATAGTATTATTAATAATACTAATAATACTAAGTTTTAATTCAATATCAATTTCATTATTATAGTGCTTGCCAACAGTCGTAATACCTATAACAGGCCAGCACTTAAAAGTACACAAGTACCTTACAAATACATATAATTACACGATAAAATAATATAAACAGAAGTGGTTAAATAATGTTATATAATGATGACTAGTTACATAAAAAGTAAGTAATAATGATAAGAATAAAAAATACTAATAATAACAAATAGCTAAAGAGTGGTTAAAAGCAGTAACAATATGCAAAAAAACAACAACAGAATATTGTAAATTTAAATATTATAGGCAGAACCTCTACATGATAAATTATTAATATGGGATTTCCTTAAATAACTCTTTGAGTTTAGCTTTTCTTTTATGATAGAAGTCGAGTTCAACAAATCTAGAATTGGCGCTATGGATACAACGACCTATAGGGTTCACCTTATAAGAGCTATCGAGAAAAAATAATTTTGGACAACGAGAAGCCCGAGAAGGGATAATAATAAAAATAATAATAACAATAATAATAATATAGAATTAACTTTGTCATTCTTGTGTGGATAAAAGAATGCTAATAAAATGTTTGTTGTCATTTCCATATATTTCTATCAAGGAAGTAAATTATAATGTTTATAGCCTACATTATATTGGTATTTCCTATCGTTAGCTCACTCGGCTACTCCGCGGAGGACATTCTAATATGTAGGCTATACATTATATTGGTCTTTCCTATCATCAACTAACTCGGTTACTCCGGATTGGACACTATGCTATCCATACATTATATTGTTCTTTCTTATCATGGGTGACCTGGCGGTCTAGGGGTAAGGTGTCAGACTTCTGTGCTGGCGGCCGGAGTTCAATCCTCGGTCCCGGCACAGATTTATCTGATTACCAAACCCTTCCTTCACCTCTGACAAAACATCTTGTGAATGTGGGGAATGCCAGGACTCCACCGTGGTTCGGATCCCACGTTAAGCTGTAGGTCCTCCATTTCATCTCACAATCACCCTACCATTACACATTAGCGTAAGTGCGTATAACGCGAACGGGTAGTAAGACGCGGTGCTAATAATAATAATAATAATAATAATAATAATAACTTCCTATCATCAGCTCTCTTGGTTAATCTCTCCCATACAGTGCTATGGAAATGAGATGTTGGCTGCCAGAATGAAGTAACTCTTCTTAAAGACAACCGGCCTAGGGGGAAGTAAAGATAGAATGTATAAGGTACCCAAGCTCAAAGTGATCTATGAGTTGCTTGCCTCAATTATGTGGAATATAGTTTTAACTATATATTATGTCTCGGTTGTAGCCATAATTCACATTGAACATAGTTTTCGCAGCCCCTTGTAATATTCTACCCTGTGTGAATGTCATCACGGCTGTAGTGTCAGGGATAAGATGATATTGTCCTCGTATAAATGAATACGTCCTGTACTGAGAACATTAGTAGTAAGACTATGAATAAACGTGTTTTTCTTTAGTAGTGTTGAGATTGAAAAGGTGTATTCCAAGATAAATTTGGTAAAGTAATAATAAATCAATGTGAACAAGTATTACTTTTCACTTGATTTACTGACGGGGGTAGTTAGGATAATGTATTGTGCAAGCCCCAGCACCCAAAATCATTCAAATGTTTTATGGTATTAAAATATGTACTAAAATATGTTTTTGTGATAAAATTGTATCTTCTTTATTTTTATTTTTATTCCCGTCTCCTTACTGGTTATTAGCTTTAGTCTTCTATGACGACATGTTTTGGTGTTATACAATCTTACAAAACCTTCATGTTTGAGGAAAATTAATGTAAATGTAAAATAATATATTGTTATATGACAATAAAAATGTAAGCTTCATAAAGTTAGACATTAAAACTAGAAATATTATAGAGGAAAGAGAATATAATATATATGAAATATCAAATAAATAATTACGTAAACTAACAACTATATAATTACCTTATATGAATGTGAGGAATGCCAGGTCTCCACCGTGGTTCGGATTCCACGTTAAACTGTAGGTCCTTCATTTCATCTCACAATCACTCTACCATTACACATTAGCGTATGTGCGTATAACCCGAACGGGTAGTAAGACGCGGTGCTAATAATAATAATAATAATAATAATAATAATAATAATAATAATAATAATATAAATAATAATAATTACCTTATAAATAATAAAGAATATATTATTTTAAATACATACTCTCAGAAAGTTTGAGAAACTTTTGACGCCATAAATGTAAAAAAAAATTGGTTGGGTGATCAACAATAAGTAGCTATCTACCAATATTTAGAATTAATAGAATTAAACCATTTATAAATTAAATAGTTTTGCTAGTGTAACATATCGTGTAATTTATATGATTAGTAAATGTAGATAGACATATTATTGTTAATTTTGTCAAAAAACGGGGTATTGAAATAATATCCATACAAACTAAAATCCATAATTTAATATGAACAAAATAATAGCATTAAATTCCTGGACTTAAATATTACGAATAATCAAAAATACAAATTTGAATAAAAAATTGACAGAAATATCACCCATACTGATCATATCATTCAAAATGATTCCAACAATCTCTTATCTCACAAATTGGCAACTTTTAGCCTTATTTATAGATTAATTAATATCCCATTTTCCAAGAAGAACTTTAATCAATAAACAAATAACACTTTCCAACGGCTACTCCCACTCAGTAATATAAAAAATTCTACAAAGACACGAGTCTCAAATTACCAAGATAGCTATCCATACATATCTTCCAACCAACCATACCCAAAAAAAAAAATGATACAATTTAATGACACTAGCAAAGAATCCAACAGAACTACAAATCTTTAAAAAAAAACAGAACATTATAACTTCTATCGGAACCAACAACACGTTAAAAAAAAATTACAGGTCCAATCTCAACTCTAATAATAATTTTTAAGAAAATGGTATTTATAAATTGATAATTTGTGAATGTACGGCTGTATACATTAGAAATACTCGAATAAACTCTTTAAATCGATATGCTGAAAACTTTAGTGATTTTAAATAAAATACATGCAAATCTAAGTTTACCGAACATTTAAAAATTTCTGGTCATCAACCAACGTCAATCAATAACTGTATGAAACTCTTGCGATTCTCTTCAAAAGGTCTCAAAATGGACACAGGTGAAAACCTACATATCCAAACAGACATTCTGAACAACAACACATTTTTAAATGAGCATACCAATTTTGAAAATCAATCCATCATCAACACAATTTGAAAACTACCTCAACACGACAAACTCAGAAATAACACTCATTTCAACCGTTCTTGCTCCCCCTCCGTTGTAATTGAAATCTATCCGGACCATAATACAGAAGATTAATACCATACATTCATCTTTATCATCTTATTTCAATGCGACATTTTTTACCAAATTAACAATAATATATCTTCCAACACTAACTCATCATATAAATTACACTATATGTTAGACTAGCAACACAATCTAATTTATAATTTATTTAAGTGTATTTCTTCATATTGGTAAATTATTACTTGTTGTTTATTGACTATCCCAAAATGTTTTTACATTTAATATCTCAACATTTTCTAAAACGTTATAATAATATGTTTTTAAAAGAATATCTTTATCATAAATAAGGTAATCATATACTTTTTAAATTAAGTGATTATTTATATAATATTTGCTATAATATCTTCTAATTCCACTAGACCATTTCCATTTTTAACGTTTGACTTTATTAACTTTACAATCTTATTGTCATATATTCATACATTATTTTACAATTACATTGGTTTTCCTCAGACCTGACGATGGTGTAACATCTATCTATAAAACCAAAACATGTTGTCATAGAAGACTAAGGTTAATATCAATTAAAGAGAAGGGAATAAAAACAATGAAAAAGAAATTTTTTTTTTAAATTTATCACTCCCTACCAAATCAAATACGAACATAATTAAAAATATGTTTTTATATTAAATGGGCCTTACAAGGTAAAATTTAAAATGACTTCAATCAATTCTTAGGTCGCAAATCACTCAAATGAGGCACCAAACCTTATATATGTGTGAAGTATTTAGCGTGCACTTTCTGAACTGACTGATTATATCAGCATATGTGAATTTCTATGATCCAGAGCGAAAGGGCCTACCAATTTTGCCGAGAAAGGTATTCTCACATACCTTACAGAGTTCTTTTACACGCCACAATAGACATGATACCAATGGCTTTACTTCCCCTCCAAAGGAAGTTGTGCTACGGGTGTCTAACGATCAAGAACAACTCGTTGATTTCAGTTGGGTTTGAGCCCACAAACATCTGGTCACGAGGCGAGCACTTTACTCCAAGACCAGCGAGGTCGACTCTAACTCATATAAAATGTTTAGGGTGAACTTTAATATTATTATTATTATTATTATTATTATTATTATTATTATTATTATTATTAGCACCACGTCTTACTACCCGTTCGGGTTATACGCACGGAACTTTAAAACAAATCCCCAAAATAAAAATTGCTACAAAATGCAATATTTTTTAAAATTCTATTTAATTATAACTATACATGAGAGTTATAAAGAATGCATGAAAAGTGGGCTCAGTGAAATTTCCGCTAAATTGAAATGTTGTGAAATTGGTTTTCAACCGGTCGGTGACCTAGCGGTCTAGGGGTAAGGTGTCAGACTTCTGTGCTGGCGGCCGGGGTTCAATCCTTGGTCCCGGCACAGATTTATCTGATTACCAAACCCTTCCTTCACCTCTGACAAGACATCTTGTGAATGTGGGGAATGCCAGGCCTCCACCGTGGTTCGGATTCCACGTTAAACTGTAGGTCCTTCATTTCATCTCACAATCACTCTACTATTACACATTAGCGTAAGTGCGTATAACGCGAACGGGTAGTAAGACGCAGTGCTAATAATAATAATAATGTTTTCAACCGGCTCAGCTTTACCAAATACCTGGAAGACCGCGGTCAAGTAGCGCACCGAATGCATGTAAAGTGGACTCAGTGAAATTTCCGCTCAAGTAAAATATATGAATTGTTAAATATCAGGAGAAGGGGATTTAGGCTATATATGTTAAAGTTTTTCTCAAAATATTGAAGTATTGCTATATATGGGCTACAAAAGAATCAAAGTTAGTGACGTATTTAACCACAAAGCGCTTTAGTCGATACTTGCGATTAAGGAAGAGAAATGGAATATAACGGTCACTGCTTTATTGTAACCAGCGGCAGCTTTGGGGTATGCGAGGCAGTAAACGTGTCATTTGTGGGACACACCATAACATAACATAACCTAACCTAATCTAAAAATTGAGTTAACTAATATAGATTTGTAATATCTTATATATTTGGCTATATGATTTAAGAGGAAACTAATAACATAGTTATTTGACCTCATGACTTGCAACACAACGTTAATAATAATTCAAGAAATGTGGACTCAGTGAAATTTCCACTCATGTCCTAATCTTTCTTGGAAGTGTGAGTGGATATTTCTCTGAGCAGAACCTTCGTGACACTGTTATAAACGGTTAAAACTGATACACATTCCATAAAAGAACATATTACTGTATAACACATTTCCACAAAATACAGCATTATTTAAAGTATTACATTCATATAAATAGGTTTATTCACTTACAATAAAACAAAAAGAATTGGTTTAAAGCCAGATAGAAAATGTATTATGACCTAAGCACTAACGCTTAAAGAAGTAATATGTTTATAATGTGAAAAATATTATAGCTTCAAAAATGTGCCTTTTCCCTCTCAAAATTGTCATAGTTTATAAATTAATTCAGCATGTTAAGCACCTTAAAAGTATATTTATAACAAATATTGTCTTAAGTAACATGACTAGTATGAACTCAACAACATGTATATGGTGAGAAGTAGATTAAGAATAGCCCAATGGTTTAATATGTGATCAATTGGGGAGCAACTAAATGTTAACTTATAATGAATTCAATTTAGTTAAAACATGTTACATTTGATAAATAGTTCCAAACCATTATTCATTATTGATAATAGATTTCAAAGTACAGACCCAATAATTAATATAATGTTACTATATATTTATATACAATGGGCATTAAAGAATCAATGAGAAATTATTGTCCTGCAATATACTGTTTTCTTTCTTAATCATAGATTGAACTTTTTTTAAAAAAAATAACACATTTTAAAGGAATGTATTAGTTCGTATAAGATTTTTAGCAATAATTTTACTGTCAGATAATCGAGAATGTAAACTGATCTTAAAAAAAATCAATAAAAACAGGGAGAAACGTGTGGTATCAACTCACATAACTTATTAAAGCTGCCTAAATTAACTAAAACCAATCATTTATATTTATTATATTTTGAGTTTTGATTTTATGCAACTAGAAGCGTTATCTCAATGATAAAAAAATCTCTAAGCCAAAATATCATCTAGCAAAATGTATTAATGGTTTATTGATTTACTTTATAACCACCCTCCAATTAACTGTTTTACAGGAAAGTAGATATGGCTATTTCTGATTTAGTAAAAAATATTAATCTACTGAAATGAAAAATGTACCGAATATCCAGCATAAGTTGTGGCAAACTAAATGAAAATTTTTACTTCCCGTTCTACACTTTCGTGTCTTTGTTCTGGGTATTAGCGACTGTTAGATGGTGATAAAAAGAGCATACTATCAATATATTATTATTATTATTACTAGCACCGCGTCTTACTACCCGTTCGGGTTATACGCACTTACGCTAACGTGAAATGGTAGGGTGACTGTGAGAGGAAATGAAGGACCTACAGTTTAACGTGGGATCCGAACCACGGTGGAGGCCTGGCATTCCCCACATTCACAAGATATCTTGTCAGAGTGGAAGGGTTTGGTAATCAGATAAATCTTTGCCGGGACCGAGGATTGAACCCCTGCCGCCAGCATAGAAGTCTGACACCTTACCCCTTGACCACCAGGTCACCACTATCAATATAAATACTCTGCTAACTGGGTATATGGTATGCACCTGGCTACGAACCTAGGGGTCCCAGGTTATCTTTCCTGCTGGTACAATGGGCATTTTTCTCGAAATGCGAACTATCCCAACGGTCACCAGGGTTTGGTTAGTTAGGCTTAAGCTAGATTTAAATTCATTCCTAGCTCCACAACTTCATAATCACTATCATCAGATCATCTGATTGCTGGTACGACGTGTAGACAACCTCCAAGGAGTACCCTGGGCAACGTTCTGTGCCACAAGAGTGGCTAAAAGTCTACACACACAGGCAACCAAACTAGATAATATATAAATCTACTGGCCAAATATTCCATACGTTAAAAAAAACTCTTCTTTAACGTGAGATTTCTATTATATACAGACATTTTATTAAATGCATGATAAAAGAATAATTTAAAAAATCATTCTGGAAATATTTTTGACAAAATTATTGCTAGTAGGCCTATCAGTGTAGTATTTCGTTATAAGGGAGTACATAGAAACTATAAAAATAAAAAGATCCCATGCATATAATTGCTGTTGAAAACGCAGTGTAGTTAGTGGCATTGAGTTATGGTAGCTTAAAGTTCTCTCGAGTGTGAAAATGCAGGAAGAGGTATTTTGTAAAATGCGATGGTTATCTTGAACTAGGCAAGTGGCTTCTCCCACATGCCGGCGCGGCGCAGCGCAAATCACACGAACATACTTTGGGCCTGCATCGAGCTGCTAAGCGTACGTGTTGAGTTTTGAAATCATGATCCATGACTTATTTTACGATTCAATGGGGCTGTAAATGTGTTTTGAATGTACGAATCATGAGCTACGTCGGTTTTGTTGCCTATTTATTTACTAAATAGAGGGAATTAAATAAATAATTGTATCTTGATATTGATATTAACAATCATTTCTTTAAACATTTGTTCTATTTTTATATTTATTTTAATATAAGCAAGAGAATTTTCCTTGTCTCTAATTTTACAAACTACCAATATAAATTGTTCTATTTTTAAAACAAAATTTCTATCAAGAGAGATTGATAATTTGGTATAGAGCCAATAGGCCTAAGCACCGTGAGACCCGTTGATGACGCTCGTGACGGCGCATGAAGCGCCGATGTGGCAATAATATTATGCTTTGAGGTGTTACAAATGTTAATTAACATATAGAAGCATGGTAGGAAACATGGAATAATTAGGTATGGTATTTAAATTGTTAATTATAGCTATGACTAACATCAATCCCTTAAAATGTATTAGGTTTGATTAAAATGAATCACTTAACTAATTTGACTACGAGAGTTGTAAATTTAGTTTTTAATAAAAGTGTGTAGTCTTCACCTTAAAATTTCAACATTTGGCCTATATTAAATCGTGATCTACAAATTATAAACAACCAAACTTGTGATAAACTAATCATTATTTTGTCAAAAATACAAAGTACAGCGATAAAATAACTGTCATGGTGACCGTGATATGGGCTGTGGTTTGAAGTAATTTAAAAAATATTGAACTTTATTGGTTTAGTGATCTAGTTCTTGACTCCACTGATATTTGAGAAACGGTCAGGATTTATGAAAGATATAAATAATAATAGCGATACTAGATACTTTCTGTTGACTGTTTGAACCATATTATTTAGTTTTTCTTCCTCTCACGTCTTGGCGATAAAAATTGTAAGATATTTTGTATTTATTAGTGTTTATACATCGATTTTAACATTTTACAATGCCATCACTCATATTTTATATTCTGACACTTATGGCTTTATTTTTCTTCTCAAAAGTAGAATAATAAAATAAAGTTTAAACATATGTGGAACATCAATAAAAATACTTGTAGCTTTGTGTTTCAAAAGTAGTCTTCACTTTTGTGCTGCAAATCTCCACCGCTTCTAGCGCTGTATGTATCAACGCATGGTGTCCATATCTAGTATAAATGGTGCCTAACAATTCTGATCAAAAGCTTGTATTTATATCATTTAAAATAGTTTAAGGAACAACAGGAAATGTAAATGAGTTATTTACATTGTAAATAAATTATTAATAGCTTTAAATATAGTCCATGCAAGCCGTGAAAATCGCTTTTCACTATAATCATAAATTTTTTAGATGTCCATCATCCTTAATTAATGCGCAATAAGGACTACCCTTAAACTATTATAAATAAAAATATTAATAAGCCAAATTAAACTTACAAGTATTATTTATTTTAATCTAAATTACAGATTATCTACATTTAAATAAATAGTAATTCACCACAAATTTTCTATGTTATTATGAGTCCAGTTAAAAGTGAAAATTATTTTATTACATGTCAAAAATTCGAGAATGTTTATAATTAATATTTATTGAATAATTCACTTTGTCGGATACACAAATCAAAGGCAATTTACAAAAATGAACCTTATTTTATTCTTGATCTTTCAATGGATATGTAATAAAATTATCATATCAAGTCAGGTGTTTGTGTCACATTTCCTTTTTTCTATTTATTATTTATTTTCCTACATCAGTATTATTATATATCATATATAATTAATTTTGTGAATTACTGTGAATAATACTGTGAAAAATAATACTGTGAAATGGGAAGATATGATTTAACCAATAGGGCTTGCTATAAAACGAAATTGGGACCATTAATTACCCCCTAAATAAAAATCAAGATATATTTGGACATTAAATTTATAAGTGTGTCCCATATTCAAGTTTTTCGCCAGCCAAAACAAAACGTTATCACTATTTATTGGCAGTACTTAATAAACGTATGCAATCAATCGACCCTTTTCATAATTCATTCAACAACAAGAGATAATTTGGTATCGTTGTGAAATACTTAAAATTTTACTTTTGTTAATATTATTTAATTATTTTTCTGACAAATCAACCAAATATCTATGTTATAAATGAAATTTAATCAGTTTATTAATGTACTTGAAAACCCACCCTAATCACAACCAACCGAAATTCAAATCTATAAATCCCCGTCATCAGCAGTCTCGTTTGCTGCGAGAGTAGTGTGTTAGAACACGTGGCCACCGAAGCTTTAGAGTATTGTTTAACATTTCAAGTATGTGTAAAAATGGTTACATCACTAATTAATTTAAACTTTAAAATAACATTCACTAAATGGGCTTAAGAAGCAATTTTGAAAATGATTGCACAGTGCTTATCCGATTTTCCCTAACTTGACGTTATAAAAAATATTTATAGCATTAACATACCATTATGTTTTAAATACAAATTAACTAAACCTGACAGTACATTGGACGTTCTAAAAAAGAGTTTTGAGCGAAAAACGCAAACTAGACGTACTTATACTACTTCTTTTGTGTTAAGGAACAAGGGAACCCAATCAAAATCAATCCCACCATTTTAAATTTCCACACAACGTCCTAAACACAACGTCAAAATTAAATTGTAAATCAACTATAAATTAAGACTCATTTTATCTTGGATAAAAATAAAATTATTTCTCTGCTTCCCTTCCAGAATAGTTGGATTATTTAGAGGTAGTTTCAAATCAGATTCTCTTGAATCAAAAATTGTTCACCAAAAAGCAGTAAGAAATATAATTCACAGGCAATAAACCCTCCCCCTCAAAAACTAGTCCAGAACATAATTATTTACACTAGGAACTCTTAAAATATGTTTGAAAGTAAGTCTTTTAACCGCTTCGGTGGCCTCATGGGCTATGGTATCGCTGTCGTAAAATAATAAACTATCGATGACGAGGAGATCAGGGTTCAAACCACGTCGGGCATACATAAATGAGGGTACAGTTAATCTCAAAGTAACCTTACTAATCTCTTGCGTATCAGTGTAACTATTGCAAAGGCGCTGTGCAAACACTTTTTTTTTTATATTTGAAGAAATGTTTTTAATTATTTAGGGATGTACTGTACATTCAAAACTCTAAGTATTAGGTCATATAGACAATTCTTAAATGAATTGATTACAATAATGATGATAATTTTTATTAAAAACGGGAAAACGATTTATGTCTTCCTAAATTAAAATTGGAAATACATGGTTTAGCTATCTTGATTTATTTTCACTTTCACTTAAGAAAGTATTGTGAACGCGATGATTTTTTTCCTAGAGATTATGATGAAGGATGAGGTTTTACGTGCCCCCAAACACAAATATGGTCTAGCAGTTTTGTCTGTCCCCATGCTGGTCTACCTTTTCCTTAGATTTTATCTAAAGTGGTTTGATTTATTTTGTACAAACGGGATATCTAAATGTTGTAAGCTCCTACCCCGGGCCAATTTATTTTATTTTGACCTAAGAACTCAAATGAAGGGTGGTTTTCAAAAGACTGATTTTCGAAAATTACACATATTTCAAAAAGGGCTAAAATTATTTGGTTTAAAACGTATATGTGGTGAAATGACAAATAGCAAGATATAACTGTATTTATTGTGAAATTTTTTTAAGGATAGTTTTACAATAGCTGATTTGTGAGAATTCATAGTAGGCCTATTTACATAAGGTTTTAAATATTTGTTCAAAATTGGTATCTGGGAAAACTTTTACGTCCTAAATAATAATAATAATAATAATAATTTATATGTTTTATCCTAAAGAAAAAACATTTACTGATGACAGTTGTTTGAATAAAAAATAGAAATATTTAAAAAATAGCTATAATTATTTTTTCGTAATTGATAGCTAGGGATTATTTTACAGGGTGTGTTGATTTTGATAAAATAAATTAATTTAATCGTATTTTACTTATGAAAGGCTCTAAATAATTGGAAATATTTTGAAAGTGGCAATTGCAATTTAGTTCAAATTGGGTATCTAATAATAGTTTTACATGATAAATACAAACATACTTTTATTAATTTACAAACTAAAATAGTTTGATTGTGCTTTAAAATGACTATTTTTTGAAATCTAGAAATTTTTTAAAATTGGTTATAACAATTTTGTTTAGAATTTACTTATGAAGAGTATTTATTATGATAGGCCTATTACGATTGTTTTCTGTTTAAAACTAACCTTAGGCTGTTAACTAAAAATATATTTTTGAAAATTTTTGTTCCAAGCTATAGACTGTATGATTGTTTAGGGACATTTTGAAAAGAAACTTTTATGATTTATTTTGGTGTTAAATTATTTTCTAATTATAATTCTTTCAGTTAATGTTAAAATTTAATATTTGTGAATTTGGTTTTTAGAGTTTTTTTAGAAATGTAATTGCAGCCCATTTATTTTATGTGATTTAAGTGTTTTGCCTTTTAAAAAAAAATTACATGCAATTCATTTATTTGTCAGATCTAATAGCTTCTAAAAAATATCAGCTAATAATTAGCGCTTTAGACAATTGAATATGTTAATACATATCGACTTTCTTTACCTTATGATATTTGCTGACTTGAGAACTAGTCGACACGATTTGAATGCAGAATGCATTCAAACAAAGTAACTATTTGAGTTTATGAGGAAATAAATATCTTATATAGTTATTTAAAGCTAGTACAATATTATTTTATGTTCAGGCGTCCATGTTATTTTGGAGTTAGAGTGTAAAAAAAACGCTAATATCAATACAAATGTGTAGTTTAGTAGGCTAAAGTTTAGTCACTAAATAGATTTAAAAACAAAGATATACAGGCAGGTAACAAAGATTCAATGAGAACCCAAAATTTGCTTAAATATAACAATTAAAGCACCTGTTCCAAAATCAAGAACCTACTGTTTTAAATTCAAGTAGCTCATTTCAGAATGTCCACACAAATACTTGTGGTGTAGACGGACAAACAGAGATATAGGTTTTGTAATGGTCAAAAATTCAAAATGTTTTAAACAAACACTTGCGTTTATGCATCTAAGAGTAACTTACTGCTGTAGCTGTTTCCAACATGAGGGGGTGTGAAACTGTGTATAGGGGTCGTGAGATGAATGAGGAGTAACACAGTTCTCTACTAGCACTTTCCTTAAGAATAAATTAACAATTAGAGCAATAACATGACGTTATAAATAAAATGGTTTCTTTACGCTAGGGATTAGAATTTACCAAGACTTATTAAAGTTCTACGTAATGGAAACTGGTTTAAGAAACCAAAGTTATGAGAAACACTTACTGACTGTTGTACTGGAGGCCTTCACATATAATTCCTTACTACGATTTTTTTTTTCATAATTTCCCCACTAGAATGAGAGTCCATACACAATAAGAAATTTACCTACTCCTCATCCCTTAGAATATGCCGTTAATTGCTTTATTCTTAAAGGTAATGATTAAAAAATACATATCCTATGTCCATTCTTAAATAGGTGTTCATACTATCTCAAAAATACATCTGAATTGTAATGAGGCCCAAGTACATTAAAAAGGTCACCCTGTAATGTTTCCAATGAAAACAGGGTCTGTATTAATTTGAGAGTGCAAATAGAGGTTCTGGTGCAATTTTTAAGATGCGTATGGATCGGTACTATACTAAAATAGTAGGTTCAATCTGAGAGATATATTTTGACATTTAATTGCAACCCCTAAATAATAAAAGCATCTTATAAATCATATCCTTTTAAATAAGTCAAATTAATGCATCTTTATAATTTGATCAACTTTTTTCATTTCCAATATTGTATTTGGAAAAACTTGAGTAAAATAATAATAACTTTAACATATTTTAAATCGGATCAAATCTTGTGATTTAAAGTAGACTACGTAAAGCTCATTCACGGCAGGAGTTTACCTATAAAATGACTTTTTTCCCTACCAGAAATCTATTATATATTAGGATATTGGTAAGAAAAAAGACCTTTCAGAGTTAAACTCCTACCGTGAATGAAGTATAAATTAATCTTTGTATGGTTAAATAAGCCGATTATTCTAGTTAGCTATACATTATGATATCGATTTGGTTAACCTGTTAGTGAAGTTTATGTTGTTCCTACGTTCTTAAGACCTCAGTATATAATTGGCTACCTGTGATCGTATTAGTGACTAACATATAATTTAAATTAACAAGCTTCTGTCAAAAACACAATTTAATTTAATATACAGTTAGCTTAAGATGTGACAGAACTATGATTTACTTGTTATTGTTGTTCTCTACATCCAAATAATTCACAATATAATTTCTTTGATTAATACAAAAAACAGCAAAATAATAATTTTGGTTTGTTTCTCGAGATCCAAAGTTATTTTTTTAATATATAACATAATACCCTAAATCAAACTGAATATTGTTGAAATGTGATTTTTTAACATGTTTTAATAAGCCAAGAAAGATTTGCCCTAAAAATATAGATAAATTAGTTGTAATGAATAGTTTGTTTTGTTTATAAGTATCAACATATATTGTGTTCAGTTCCAACTTTTGTTTAAAACGTTTGTGTTAATGGTACTAGCCACAATTTTGAATTTAGATTTAAGATTAAAGCAGAATCAACGTAGGGAATAAATTATTCACGTGTATTGTTCAGGAAAATCACAAGTTATATATCTGTAGTGACGTCACCACTGTTCTTACCACTTGTTTGCTCCTTGTCTAGTGCAAATAAACTTGAGAGCGTAACCGCGCCTTCAACAAGAAAACAAGGTGACCTAGTGGTCTAGGGGTAAGGTGTCAGACTTCTGTGCTGGCGGCCGGGGTTCAATCCTCGGTGCCGGCACAGATTTATCTGATTACCAAACCCTTCCTTCACCTCTGACAAGACATCTTGTGAATGTGAGGAATGCCAGGTCTCCACCAAGGTTCGGATTCCATGTTAAACTGTAGGTCCTCCATTTCATCTCACAATCACCCTACCATTACACATTAGAGTAAGTGCGTATAACCCGAACGGGTAGTAAGACGCGGTGCTAATAATTAATAATGATAACAAGAAAACAGCTTTAAAATGTAACGTCTCCTTATATCAAAAGTTTGAATTCAAATTATACTTACAAATTTGGCTTGAAAATACTGAAATAATAGTACCCTTTTCTTACCAACAGGCAACAGATGCCATTTTTCTTTTTTTAGCCTCGTATATCATGTGGAAAATGGGAATTTATGATACTGTGGTGAAAATGAATACTATTGTTGGTATCTAGTCTCAATTATAGAAGAGTTGTAAGTAAGAGTAAAGTCACTTTATATCATTAATATGTATGTATATGTCTTAAAGATTTAGTTGTTTTAAATAAAAGTAGAATAAATTAAATTAATTTTAAACTATGCGATTATTTCTGGAAAGTACATTATAAATTATTTTAGTAATATAGATTATGAGACACAATGTTTTTAAAACCTTACGCTAGTTCAATATATTTCTTGGTGCATACGATTAAGTATAGTTCAACAAACACACGTGTGTTCTAACTACAACCCTTTCTAAGAGTATAATTTAAACAACGACCAAACTTAAACATACGATTCGACTTTAAGAAAAGAAAATTAATGTAACTTTTAAAATTTGTGAGTGGAAATTAAATTGTTGTCTATCCATACAGATTGTTTTAATAGGTCCTATACCTACTTTGAACCTAGATCAATATAAATAATTTAAATTTAATTGAAGCTGCCATTAGTTTTTGGTGGAGTGACATTCTCATGTAAGCTTTAAAGTTATCTTATTTATTTTATTTTATTGTAGAAAGCAATGTACAGTAGCCATTTACTTACCTGAACATGAAAGTATCAAGCAAGAATGTTCGGGTTCACAAATTATTTGGATATCAAGGCAGGATTAAAATTATTATTATTATTAGCACCGCGTCTTACTACCCGTTCGGGATATACGCACTTACGCTAATGTGTAATGGTAGGATGATTGTGAGATTAAATGAAGGACCTACAGTTTAACGTGGACTCCGAACCACGGTGGAGGCCTGGCATTCCTCACATTCACAAGATGTCTTGTCAGAGGTGAAGGAAGGGTTTGGTAATCAGATAAATCTGTGCCGGGACCGAGGATTGAACCCCGGCCGCCAGCATAGAAGTCTGACACCTTACCCCTAGACCACCAGGTCACCGAGGATTAAAAAAAAAAGAAAAAAAAGCTAAACAAATGTCATCTGTTAGTGTATCGATATAATACTATTCGTAAATTGATTCTTATGTGCTTAATTAATTTGGTTTTAAACATGTTCCCGTATCTTTGCATCACGTTTTATTATTTTGAAAATGGTATACTAAAAATAGCTGTAATGATAAACCATACCTATCTCCTTGTCATCCCAAAGCTTATCTATCCTATTTAATGTAAAGCGATTGCTAAGAGATAGGTTAAGCAAGGAGATAGTTATAGCAAAGTGATAGGTATGGCAATAATATAGGTGTAGTTAGTCATTAAGGCGCTAAGTTACATAATACTTTGTAGCTAGTTTGATTAATATCTAGCCTTTCTATAATCTGTATAATATCCCACGTCTTTTTTTTTAAAGGATTATCGTGTTATGTTTTCTTTTGTTCGACAACATTGCGCCATAAATCCACGTGAAAACACTAACACGCTATCAAGACTAAATGTCAACAACTGGTTGTCACGGTTAGATAAATAAAAATAATATTTCTATATCATGAGTAGTGTTGGAGGGAACAAAACTAGGTTCAGTGCTGGTATGGATTAGCAATCTATGAGGAATATAATTTAAATATTTAACACGCTAGAGTAATACGCATATTAAGAAATAATAGCTTAATGTAAATGTTTAGGTCATTCGACTTATTTGGCATTATGTTTTGGTGTAGGATTCTACATAAATATTTAAAGACAAGTTTAATAAGGTAAACATATTCACGTTGCTTTATTTAAAACATACATGGTTTGTATATTTATTACCTACACATACAATGAAACTCCACGTTCTGTCAGTACATTCAATTGTCAGTATGTTTGTTGGTTGCCAATAATAAAAAATTACTCATCGGATCAAAACGTGACTTTATTTGGTGTACTCCTTATTTTCCAGGGAACAGTGTAAGCTACAATATTATCACGTTATATTACCAGCGAGTGAAGCAGTGTACAAAAAATCGACTATTAGTGTGAATATAGTTGCTTTTTAAATATGTAACAATTCATATATATTAACTTTTAATCCATACATCATTTTGTTCGTCTCTTTGGCAATGAAGGGTTTGAAAAGATCAACAAACCAACTATAAATCTCCTTATAAACGAATGTTTTGGTATGAGTTCCTTGCATTATTATTGTAAGTTAAATGATTGAGGCCCCATTATACGTTTTCAGTAATTTTATGGTGCTGTGTTTGAAATAGGTTTATTTACTTTGGTTTCATGATACTGAGCCAACAGAACAATTTCGTTTTTGTATTATAATGATTAATTTAGAGTGCTTATTTCAATTCACTTTTTTATGTTTTGTTTTTAAGTTAGTAAATTTAAACTATTTATTTTGGTGCTTATTGAAATATTTCCTCCAAGTTAGAGAGTCACTGCTAGCATGTTTACTTTTGAGACTTATTTGGTTATGTTTTCAAATATTTTAAGCTGTTTCTTGTGAATTACATTTCTTTGGTTTTGTTTTTGGTACCAAGACAAAAGCACAATTTAATTGGTGTGAAAGGGAACTTACTAAATAATTATTATTTCAATTTAATTTATTTTCGTTTCTTAGATAGTAAATATTTACATATATTAGACCTACAGATCTTATGTTTTTCTGCGCATTCGAATTTTGGTGTGGATTTATTTTTCTGTGTAGTATAAATAATGATAATAATACTAGATAATCAAATTTTATAATATTCGTATGTCTGTCTGTTTGTATAGAGCAAACTCAAAAATTACTTATCGTATCAAAACTGGACTACTTCTGTAGTACTTTATATTTTCCAGGTAACTTGTTAAGCTACGTATATACATCAATTTATCTCATCAGCTAGAAAAGTAGTGTTGAAAAGACTGGGGGTAGTCAGTGAACATACGTCACGGCTGGTGTTGCAGGTACATAATATGGTGCATGATATGAGCTGTAGTGAGGAGGGGTAGGGTAAGGCGAGTTCGTATTTATTCTTGAATCTTCGTATGGGCATAAATACTCCTTTATAATAGGTTTCATTCTATTCTGAAATTTGAATTTGTCAAATATATTGATATTCTGATTGTTTAATGGAAGCGAAGCCACGGGTGAATGCCAGTATTACATATAGAGGTAACAGTCAAATACTAACATATTTATAGCTATCAAAATTTATGAAAATAAAACTAGCAATACTGTTTATGAATTTGTAAACTACGTTTGTTAAGAATAAAATATTCAAATGTCATAATTTTTCGTGGATATAAGACATATTATTTAGTACGACAGATACGGCAGATTTGGTTACACATACCTTATATACAATTATTATGAAATATATTTAAGGTTTTAAATCTATTTCTAAATCAAACTCAAATTAATACTCTCAATTGGGTTGATATAAATCTTGTTCTAATATTAATATTATTGTGTAAGAAACAGAAACCTTTATAAATACGATATGCAAAACAAGTTTTTTTTATTTGTTCCATATATTTGAAAAAGCAAAACTTAAATTACCTCAATGAATAATAAGTAAAATACTTGAGACAGTTAAAAGTGCACAAACTGTTTGTTTCATACTTTTTTTTTTGTATATAACTACGATTTATACAAAAGTATTTGATACAGAATAGCAATATTTATACAATACTCTATTTTATTGCCAAACCATTTTTATATAGGTTTTCTAAGATAAATTAGAGCTATTTAAAGATCCAGTTACAAATAATAAAATGAAAATGAATCTGAGAGGAAAATTCTTGACTCAAAGTATATCTAAATTCACGATAAATATTAAGAAAGAAATCTCTAGCTTGACGGGAAGTAACATTTTTTTATAACCAAACAACAAAAACTAAATATTAAAGAATGTTTGAAATGAGTAATCGTATAGAAAAAGTAAAAATAATCATATTGACGTAAACTCATCAAAATCTCATAAAGAAAATAAAATTGTTTATAAAATGTTATTTAACAACTAGAAAATTGGGATGCCAATAAGGCTGGTATCACACCATTGCGTCCCGAGTCTAGACGAGTCAAAAGTCCATGCTGCAGCAGGTTACAGATTTCAGATTTCGTCAGTCTAGCCGAATCAAGTGTATTATTTCCACATGCTTTTCAAGGCCAATAGCATGAACAATGAATACCTCATTGTTCTCGTTCATGAGAATCCTTCAATTTACAATCCTTCCAATCCCAAATACCGGGATGGAAATACAGTTTCCACTATTTGGAAACATTGGTGCATCATTTCATGTGAGTAAATCCACATTAAGCGAAGCCTTTTTAGGCGTCTTCGCAAGCGTCTACATGCAATTGTAATAATAGAAACAGCTAAGACTACATTAATCTTGCACAAGCTCTTCGACCAAACTATTAGACGCAATGACTCGACTCACTAGTGTGAAAGGCCTTGACTCATAGAGTCAGATTGGACTCGACTCCATGAGATTCGACTCGACTCGGGACTCGTTGGTGTGTAAACAGCCTAATGAATTTCTTTTCTGATCAGAGTCGGCTCATAGCTAAAATTAGTCGGGGTGCTGCTCCAGAATTTTTTTTGCCTTTGTTTTAAAATTGTGTAAAAGAAAGAAAAAAAACATGTATAAAAATAAAATTTATTCAGGAACTTGATAAAATCTTACCAAATTAAAACCAAACATTTTTTACTCACCTTAACTTAAATTGTTACAGTTAAAGCTTAATCTATTCATTTAAAAATGAAATCCATTCTTCTTGTCTTAATTTGCGCAAAAAGTTCAATAATTTTCACTTTGATGACAATTAAGGAAATTTTTATCCATTGAAAGTACTGCAAGCGCATTTAGTCTTTCTGTTAAATAAAATAACCGAAAAAAATTGAATCAAATAGAATAGTTGGAAGCAGAGTAATAATCTAATTCTACACTCTTCTACATTTTATCACATTCAAGAATATGGTACATGGTTTTTAAGCACAACACACGCTGAGTAAAAAAAAACTTCCTTCCACCAACACGCCAGAGCCGGCACTGCGAGAGCAACAGTGCTCTCTCTACCTAGCAGTCCCACCTTCCTTCCCACACCCCTCTTATGTGCGCATGCGCACAACAGTCAAACACCACGTCTCTGGCACTGTGAAGCCCACAGTTCCATACAAATTTTTTTGTATCTTTTCCATAAACTGGGAGATGGCTACTGAAGTACTGACATTAAGCTTAAGGAATATATATTGTACTGCAAAAATAAATAAAGAATTAAGAAAAAAGGACTCATTATATTAAATGTTATCGATAATATCAAGTGGAAATAGGGAGTGCTGCAGTTCTGCAGTGCCTATACACGATCCACCACTGCTTCTGATAATATAAAAAGTGAATATCAAAATATTGAGGTCAATTTGTTGTGATAGGTTACCTGCAGTGTCTACGTATTCTCATTTTACCCTGAAAGGTAGAAGTCTTTCACTGACGGGCTACACTATGACACCAATATACATATTATAAGGTACGACACATTGTGGACGTGCTAGGTAAGCTTGCTACCTTTCAGGGTTAACGGAGTGTACATATTATATACAGACCAATGAACAACAACTGCACAGGGCCAACTTCTTTTAAGAGTTTTGACATCAAGATGGTGTTCAAAATCTAATCATAATTTTAAGGCCATGTAGGTCTTAATCTACTCGTTTAATATCTATCTATCTATCTATCTATCTATCTATATGTATATATACATATATGTATATAGGCTGCAGGAGATATTTTGGTGGTCAAGTGCGTTTTACAGGCGTGAATTGACCAGAATATGCCGAGTTTGAATGAAGGCCAATTAGATCAGCTACCCTGAAGAGTACCGTTAGGGGTGTGCAATAGCACACTCATATAGAAACCGCAACTTTCCGTTTCGTAATGATCACTGTTATAAATTAAAATAGCGCGTGAAACGATATGAGCAAAGGTCACAATCCTTGAGTAGTGTTACCACTACAACCCCAGGCGGACAACGAACGAACAGAGGCGGCAGCGCTAAACGCGACCATGCTTGTCAAGGCTAACCTCACGTCACTCCTCCAGGTAAGGAACTGGAGACAAGTAGAGTGTTGGCCAAGAGAAACGGCACAACGCGAGTCACTGGAGAGGTAGATGTGTCAAGAAAAAAACAATATTTTAGTGGAGTAATAAGTGACTGCCATGAACTGTTACGATAATAATGGGAGTTTGGGGTCACGTTAGTTATTGTTTCGTTGGCTTTTCTGACATTCAGATAGCTATAGATGTTAAGGAATTTATTACACACACAAGTAGGATCATGTTTATTATGTAACTCCTCAATTATTATATACATTTCTAGAAGTAAGTATTTTAAAACATCGATTTTTTTATCGCCGCTCCTAACTAACAGCTTATGGTTTTAAGGTTGAGGAAGGCTACAATTATACTAAGTGTACCCGAATTTTCGTATAGGGACATTAAAAACCATTTAGGAAAAATCACCCTCAGTACACCAGACCGAGATTCGAACCTTTATCTCCCCGTCATTAACAGTTTAGTCTACTGTGGGAGTAACGCCTTAGATAATGTGGCTACCAAAGTGGGTTCAACAATGACCAAAGTATATTTATATTATAGGAGAACAATGATTCAGTAATAATAATATAATATTTAGTACCTCGTCTTACTACTCGTTCGGGTTATACGCTTAAGTAATAATCACACTAATGGGCTAGGAATTGGAAAGGTTGAATACAGAGGAAGTGAACCCAAATTTTTCGTGGAGGGAGATTGGAAAACCATTTAGAACCCCCCCCCCCCTCCCCGCACCCAAGTTCACCCGAGCGAGATTCGAACCTTGATCTCCCCATCCTCAGAAGTCTAGCTCAACACGAATCTAGTGCGTTAGCTAACTACGCCAACGAGGCGGGTTAATGACAGTAATAGTTCTAAACTTATATAAGAGATAGCTTTATTCCTATCATGTCTTACTAAAATTTCGTAATTTTAACAAAAATAATGGTGCAGGGAGCAATTAGATATAATTTATAGTAAATCTAACCTAATTTGCTTTTAGGGAGGGTAGGAAATCCTATGGGAAATATTACTCTCTCTACTGCTGATCTAGATTTGAGCTCCAGCCTCCCCGTTATTGGAAAACCAAACTAAAATGGCCCAACATTCTGCCTGCGTGTCCGCCGATGGGAGTAATAAGAGATATGTTTATAGAAACCAGTTGTAACTAGACTATTTTTTAAATACTTTTATTAAGTTGATTCAATTAGTATTGCTATTAATGTGAATATTTGTAATATATAGCATCAGTTTATTATTTAATAAATTTAACAATATTTTCATATTCACCATAATCATTCAAAAACTTGAAAATTATAACTACATGTAACAATTTTCCTATACACTTAGTCAACAAATTGACTGTCTCAGAGATGAATGGTTCTTAAGAGCCTGGGACTTAAACACGATCGTGAATTATATTTCTTGGTCACCGATCGTTTTTCAAGTTTTGTTACTAGCATTTTACTAAATGAAAAATAATCATAAAAAAATATATAATAAACTTATTATTCATCAAATATATCTTTACAAATTCTAGGTTTGCTACTTCAATAATAAACCTACCATAAAGAAAACTGGTAGATCCATCTTGAAGAATGACACAACCTTATAGATACGGTTACTCATCCATGTTTATACATTTAAGTGTATTCCTAACAAAGTTAGGCATATAGCTTTGATATAATTAATTTAATAGAGCTTTTTATAATATTGAATTTATTTAAAGAGAGTATACATATTATATTTATAATATTGCCATTTTATTACTATGGTTGTCAAAGAGGAAAACTTTAATATTGGTATTTAATTAGAATAATATAACTTGAACAACTAGTAAATGTACCAAGCGTATAATCTGAGCAGATAGTAAGACGCGGTACTAAAATAAAGTATCAGTTCTCCTAATGTTGATAAAATATTTACTATCGCGGTATGCGAGCACAAAGTCAATCTGATATTCTACAAGTCTCCCTGAACCGGTTCTAGGCACATACTCTCATTCTGTGGGGTACGGTAATCAAATCGTTGCAGTGATTCGGTGTGAGATAGCCAGTGCTGGCTGACGCACAGTGGGTGTTGGAAAAGAGAAATGGACCTAAAAAAAACAGATTCAAAACGCAAACACTTCATAGCAACGGCTTTTGATGCTAACGGTATTTTTTGTTTCATTAAGTCATCGTTTGGCATAATATTAGAATTGCCATAACTACTTGAAGCACACAACTAAGCTTTTACAAAACATTTATATTCTTGTTGTGGTTTAGGAACTTATAAGACTATTTAACAAATAATTTATGTTTTCTCATGTTGTTAATTAAACATATTAACTAAAAATATTGTTCACATTAAAATAAATATAATTATTTAGTATCACGGGAGGAAAGGTAGAATTGATTAGTTCTTTCTCCTCACTGATATGAGTACATTTTCTCTATACTATCCTCACTATCTTTCCATCTTTTATTATATCATTAATAACCCGTTGGGTTGAGCGTATCGCGAGAGAAAGCTGCTTAAGACCTACTTAGAAATAAAATATCAGAACCACGTTTAGGTGGTCCCATGGTCTCAGCATCAAACTCACAATAGACAGGAATCTTTGGAAGACAGGCAAAGGTTCAATTCTATTCCGGGTGACATTCAATTTTCCAAGCCATAGCCCATAACCGTATTACAAATTAAATGGACAACTTGTATAATAAATTATATTTAGGATATTAAATACAGAACTACTCAAACATTTTATATTTAAAACGGAAAGTAAATCCCTTATATAGTGATTCTCAGACCTACCCTATTTCCAATTTTTTTAAAACACTAAGGCTTATACACCTAGTTAAAATATATTCAAAGAGAAGGCCGCATATTAATAAAATAAATACCAAATATTTCGATCACAATATACAGGGTGTTTATTAATATGCGGGACCCACTTCAGCGGTGAACAGGAGACACACAAATGTTAAAAAAGTTAATATAGGCATATGTTCCATTTGATTTTGTTTTCGTGTTATAGTCATGTTTGTACACCAATAATTTGGAGTTTATTTACATTATAAGAAGAGCTCCCAATTGCCACCTATAGCCTGATGCAAGCCTGCAGTCTTCTTTCTTAGACGTCCACATTCTTCAAAAATAGGGCCTTCTAGGTGTTTGTAATAAACAGGTATAAATCATGTAGCAAACCTAGTCAACTGGCCAAGAAATATCGAATATACTAAACAAACAATTTAGTGGATTCAATTGGCCGTTAATTCGGAAAAAGGGTTAAATAAAAACTGTTTTAATTGTATTTGTCTTTTCTGTCCAGCGCTGAAATGAATACCACATGTTACGGTACATGATTTGTTTATTATATCTATAGTATATGATATAAATTATAGATTTAATGTATAATATACCTATATATCTACTACTTAAGTAACAAAATGTCGGTCTATATGTCTGTTTTTCAAGATCTCTGTAACCGCTTAATTGATTGCGATGAATTTTTTTTATATGGCGTTGATTTTTACCGAGAAGGTTTTAGCCTAGTGATCAAACGAATTAACTAAAAAAAATATGTTTTTTTTAAAGATTATGTATTAAAACGCGTGATCGATTGTGGATTATCCTATTGAATGTTGAATTCATTCTTTATCTATATAGCTTCTTCCCCAAATACAAAGAGTAATAACAGAATACATATCAAAAGTAAATCCAAAGAGAAATAATTATTTTATTTTATTGGTTTTTTTAATTCACAGATCCTTAAAATGGAGTTCCTGCAATTATATGTTCTATTATTACTATATAACTTCTGAATACATTTTAATGTATTTTAAAAAAAAAATTTTTTTATTTATTTAGAAAGTTCATAAGCTGTTTAGCTGAGCAGTGAGGTTATAGGTGATAGTAGTATTTTATATACACTGTGGAGTGGGAAAAGCAAGGACTGTCTGTCACATTCGCATCTACTTTTATTATTTCAGAAAAAAGTCAGACCCTATAATATAGATTCGGAGATTCCGGATTCAAACATAAACCCACAACTGCATGTAAGTGTAATAAACATACGGCACACAGCTCATACGGTATTTTGAATCCATTATATCCACAAATGCAGCAAACTCCATCTAAAGAGCTTTCAAAGAGATAGGTTGCGTTGGCGGGAATGGCAGCTATCCCAAATACCGTAGATGGTATCCCTTTATTAAAGAGTGTTTGGCAATGAGTCGTTATTGAGCGTTGGAATGAGACAATCGTTCAATTGTAACATTAATGTGGAGCTAAGTAGTTTCATCAAATCCATTAATTATGTATGTAAGTAAAACAATGAGGGAAGTAATCTAGAGACGTTTAATCTTAACTTGAACAGTAAGGGGAAACAATTTCAGTAGGTATTATTCAAGGTTCTGTGCAGTTACCTATCCATCCCAAAAAATAGTATTGTGTTTATATTATAACTATTAATGTAAATTACGGCACTAATAAGCCATGCGACACACGTAAACAAATTTATTAAAATTATTCACTAGAGATTCCTTTAAAAAAATGCTTACTCACAATGAAGTTACTTCATGTATTGCTCGAAAAATTAAGAATTTCCATTATCAATGCAAGGGGTAGGAACCCCCGGAGTAATCTAATGACGGGTGATTATTTCAGCCGAGTATATACATAACACCCAAATAATACAGTGTGTTATTTTTTGAAAATCTAGCACTATATCGTTAAAGTTCTAACTTCATTTAAAAATCTTCGTACTGTGAACGACGTAGCTTACACATCTTAATAATTAGTTTGAAAAGCACGGATAATCTTATTAGAGGATGACATACAAGATAAGTACTCTCTCTCTTCTCAACTCAGATATTTGCTCTCCATAATAATAATAATAATAATATCTTGCACGTGACATATCCTTTCCAAATTTGTCTTGCTTATAAGAAAAGCATGTCGGATGATATTGAACAAACAATCAGAATATATCAATCGGTAGAAACTTTGATCTTCATTAAAGATATGTTTTATACAGGTAAGTCTAAACCAACCAATTTGTAAGATATCTCTCAGACAAACCGAAAAGGACTTGAAACTTATTCTACCTGACAGTTAGTATGGATTTATATTTTTATAGAGACTATTTGAGAGGGATGACAAACTTTGAATATAACAAGACTCTATTCAATTCAGAACTACTTACCGTAGACATAAAAGTGTTATAGAGTATTCAGGATGCTCTAAGAAAAGTTTTTTTTTAAAGATGCGCCCACAGGTAAAGGAAATAATTTTTAATTGGCTAAGCTCAAATTTGAGGGATGTGTTGGAGCTACTACTTTTTAAAGAGTGGCAGTGAAGTGCATGTGGCATTCGGGCGTAGCCGCTAATTTGTTAAAGGGGAGCAGAACAATGTATGCCGCATTTAAATTACCTTTGCATTTTTCTAACAACCAAATTTCTGTGTGCAACATATCAAAGCAAAGATTCACATCAAAATTACTTCAAAAATTATCGCTTATATTATGGGATGAGAGTAAAATGTCGCATAATACATCAATTTAAGTTCTAAATAGAACTCTGAGAGATCTCAGAAGCAACAATGTACTCATAGGAGACGTCACTGTATTGTTATCAGGAAACTTCTGACAAACTCTACAGGTCATTCCTAGTCACTAGAGCAAACAAGGTCAACGCCTGCTTGAAAAGATCCTACATATGCCCAGATGTCGTGAAACATTCCCTGTCACCCATTATGCACATCCGCATTGTGAAAACAAAAACTAGACTTATGTTTCGATATATTGTTGAAACTCAGCAACAGATTCTTCGCAGAGTACGAAGGCAAGGTGTCGTTGAATAACTTTCAGATATGCGTCGTGGTCAAGCATATACAGGATTCAGTCCATTGTATTTAGCACGATATCTTTCTTCTTCAAAACAAACCTATTTCGTGGTTCCAGGAGCGAGAGCCATTCTGGTCCCAAAAATGATTCGGCTATAACATTAACGATTATATTCTATCCCAGTTAGAATAGACATACCGTACCTACATGTCTGTGTCCTTTTAATCCTTTCTGTTTACCCATTCACCTTCTTCAATTTAACTTAAAGCACCCATAATTTTGAAGCAAAATTTGAATCAACCTAAACTGTTTAATAGGACTCACTCACAGATAGACAATCGGCAAAACATTACCATAGAGGCCACTATTATGACAGGTTGCACTACGGTAAATGGGTCGTAATACCAAGAAATGGATGATTCCTTAAGACATGCCCTTCCGGTGTAAATGCATAAAATTTCCTATCAAGGTCTGCTATGCGATGGCCACCAACACTGCGCAAGGACAAACCATGAAGGTGGCAGGCGTTGCTCTCCACAAGCGTTTCTCACATGGACAACCATACGTGGTGTTTGGGTTTTCCCGTGATAAATCTAGCAGCAGCCTGTAACTGTTCGCTCTAAATGATAAAACCACTATACTCGTATTCGTATACAAAGGGGTCTCGCCTTAAATTTTGTTACTTTATTTCCTTCAATTAGTAAACCTATTTTGCATGTCTAATCTTAAAACCTAAAAAATTAGCCTATACTATTTTGAATTTTTTTGATAATGAATATACATTTTTACCAACTCTAAAGTTTTAACCATGGTTATTTCTTTCTAACACGTTGGATGATTTCTTTTCTGTGCTTGAAATAAAAAATTCTGCTACTAGAAACTTTATTGTTTAATGACTATTTAGCAAATATATAATATATATTAAATGTATAGTATATATACATTATATATAATGACCAACGTAAATATATATAATATAACATATAAAAATTTATTTGGTGACAAGGTCGGTAATACAACCTTCCCGATCTCACAAATAGTGGTTGATCTTTTTAAAAAACGGTCTTTAGCTGTGTATTTGTACAAAATTGGATTGGAATTAAAAGCGAGCTAGACGATTTGTCTCCTGTGTATTACTCGCAAGTTATATTTCTTTATTTCTTCTTTACTTTTTTAACGATGCTCATATCACACCTCTTGCTATTATTGTGGGTAAAGTGCCTATGTCTGTGTTTATAAGCAAAGTGCAAAGTTTATATAGTAATTTGGTTCAAAAGCTAAGTACAAGGATGTTGTACCTTCTTTATCTCATTTCAGAGAAATATCTTGTCACTGTGTTGTCTACTCTTTTTTTAAAAAAATTCAGTACAGAAAATATTATTAGAAAATACAATTAATTAATTTATCACAAAAGCTGTTAAATTAATTGGATTGTTTGATTACATAAATGATGATATTTATATATAATCTGTGATTTGATTTGTTAATATGAAGGAATATTTGAACGACATTACAATATGCACATAAGAATTGAGTCAGATATTCTATGGTTCAACTATATAACCCAATAGAGAAGGTTACAGGAATTAAAATACTAACTAAAAGAATATCTATTGTTATGCGCACATAGTAATGCGAAAATACTGTCAACACATATTGTATTTGATGTCTAAAAATTCATATATTAAAATTATTTGTATAAACAAAGTGCATAATTTATAAGACTGTACATCTTATCTGAAGAAAATTGTTTTACTAATGCCAACATAATATTTCAATTCTAATAAGATTAGAGTTACCTAACATTACAATGCTGTAGCTCATCAAATGCACATTACATATTTTAAATAAAGTGAATGAGTATAGCTCAAATGTGTAGTGAGACACTGTAAAATAAATGGTACGGAACTCCGCACGAATTATCTCAATCCATTGTTTAAAAATGGAGATATTTACTCTTTTTAAAGAATTAAAGTCCTCACTAGTATATTTGGACCAATTTTTTTTTATCGATATTGGGTTCACGAGGATCAATACTTCTTATTAAAATTTCGAATTCCATTTAAAATGTTCGAGATTTTATTAGGGGTTGCTCATCTTATGGTTATAACATTTTTATTAAATTCTTCATTTATAAATTTGGACCAATAAAAAAGGTAAATATTGACTATTGTGTCTAAAATGATGGAGATAGATCATTGTTCTACAAACATTTCCCCTAAGAGGTTAAAGAAAAACGAACATAAACTTCTACCTATTCTATATAATTAGAGAATTATTGCGTTAACACTTGTATTATCTCTGTACAGCTATTGCTCACAAAATTGTATTAACATATTTGCAATAACTAAGAAACTATTGGTTATATAAAGGAATATTTCAAATATAAGTTCTTTATTTTTAATAGTACTGTACTACAATTTTGCAATGATAATTTATTTAGTATCTTAAATAGTCGCGGAAACAAGTAAATTTTCATTTCTGTATAATACCCTAAAAGTCATTTTCATGTGAAAATGGAAATAGTCATTTTGCTTATAATCTTAATCAACGCCAAGATACGAGTTTTAATCAAAATCGTTAGAGCTGATTTTGAGAAAATTGCTTTTTTCTCTCTTTTAGCCCTTTATTAAACTAATATTAATTTTGGGGTTAAACAGACACACAGACAAGCAGTATTGCAAAAAAAAACCTTTTAGGGATCGGGTTGTCATGAAACGTCGACATACATCCACATCTCGAGTTAGATTTTTTTTACTGTCGCAATACTTGACCTTAAGTGTTCGAAAAGTTAAACTATATATATATATATATATATGCATATAGCTTGAAAATTATTGGGTCTATAAAAATATGTTTCAAATAAAATATTTGTATTACAAATAGACCTACAAATTTTCAACGATAAGTAATTTCATATCTCAAATAGTTTCGGAGATGTGATAACAAATGTTGATTTATCCATCAGACCAGAACCCTTAAAGTTATTTTGCCGAAAAATTATAGTAGCCACTTTGTTTATAATATTGATCAATGCTCAGAAATTGCATTTAATAAAAATCGATTTTTTTTCTCTCTTTTTTTCCTTCAGTAAACTGCCTTTAATTCTAAGATTAAATATCCAATTCCAAAAGCCCCTTGGAGCAACCCTATGAAATCCCTAGATTCCAAGTTTTAGGCCTATTGGTAAAATTGTTTAAGTTCTAGTCCGAGATACATACGGACAGACAGACAGACAGACAGACATACGTAAATTCAAAAACAACATTTTTGGATTTGGGAGATCATGAAACGTCGAAATTCCTCAAAATGTTGATTTAGATTTTTTTAAATTGTCACAATACTTGCTCTATATGTAATATATCGAGAAAGTAAAAATAGTAGATAAGTTCTTATTTCTAAGTTGGACAAATATGTATTGTACCCCTCATCTTCATTACTGGATGAATCGACTGGCATTTCATCTATGGCTCATCTCATTAGTCATAACTGCTCCATTTAAAAAATATAAAATGATGTTTTGACTGAATAAATGTTATAGTTTTTACTAGATAATGAAGATCAAAAGTTGATTAATATGTTTATATTTACTGTGGTTCGTAGGGAAGCAATATTTTTACAAAAATAAATAAATAGTATTTTTACTAATGGAACTTAAAGAATAATGAGTTAGTAGAATGGCTTGATAATATAATTCATATGGATAATACTTTGCTTCACGTTTCCCTTTTTTTGCTAATTCACACGATATTATTTTATAGTAGATTTGAAAAGGTTTTCAACTATCTAAATGGAAAGCACCTTTATAAACGCCTCCTACTATCATATTAGAACAATTACTCTTTCAGAGCACCTAGCTAAGTGTCCAAGAGAAAAAAAGATGGCCAGTTTTTTCACAGTATAATAATTTATTTTTTATTTTTCTGGACACGTTATATGGATACATTTAATGGACTATTATCACATATCAGGATTAAGATAAAGTTATAAATAAGGTTAAACACATTTGGCTAATTGAATTATCTAGACTAGGAACTACGGAAATGAGGAAATAATATTTTTCCTGTTAGTGAGCAAACTACCTATTTTTAAAAGAGGGTTAGTATTTTTTTTATGTCTAGTAATTTATTAGGACGAATTTAAATTTTGAAATTTTGACTTTCAATCAAAACTTTTTCCCTCTCCCCCCTATTTTTCCTAAAGTTTAAATTAGGGGAATAATGATATTTTATTGGTCAATATATTATCACGTGCCAAGATTTAAATACTATAGGAGCCAGAGTGCATATATGTGCGCCAAACTAGGTTTTTTTGGGACACATTATTTTGGTAATTATAAGTGTAGGGAAGTAGTAAAAGACTTAAGAAATTTGGACAAACACGTATTTTCAACTGACATTCTGATGTAGTATTGTGAAAATACAGGAAAATAACAGTCAGACATCAGAAGTACGTTTGGAGGTTTATAGAGTTGAATGACGTATTAAAATGGAGAAGATCCCGGATTACTCAGTCGGTAAAATGGTCAGCACGTAAACCGGTTGGCAAAGGCTCAAGTCACTGTTTGGGTGTAATTTTTCTAAATTTACCCTGAGATGTTACACCCAAAAAATATGTCTGTACCTCCACTTACCCGGAAAGAAAGCCGTGTTATCTTGACCTACTACACTATGGGTCAATCTTATAGCCTACCTACACCATAGTGGAATTAAGCAAGATATATTGATTATCCCTCTTTAAAAATGGCTACTAAATGTAATATTTACAATTACTATTAATATGGCCTCGTAAAATCAGAATACAACAATTGAAAGGAAGATATTAATTGCAAAATGTTTTCCATAATACTAGCTAAAATATTTTAACTGCCTATTTTTTATAACAAATTCCTTTGTTCCAGATTACTGACTGCTGATGGGATGTTTATATAACTTGAATACAAATTCTGAGAATAATTATCAATTAAATCATAGAAATAAAAAATAGGAGGTAAATAGCAGTGTTAAAAATATGCTATGTACTTCAAAAGAAATATATTTTACGTATCATGATTTGAAGATTTTTAAGAAATGCTCAATATGGTAAAAAGCATTATGAAATTGAGTCAAGTAAATGTTAAATCGGAATTATGAAGTGCCACATCCCGTGCGGCAGTCATATCAACTTCACTTTGAAACTGAAACAAAAAATTGAAATAATAAATATGGATGACTTTAAAAGTTTTTGAAGTCATTTGATCATTATGACAACAGAGTATATATATTTTTTTCTGGATTTCCAGTCTAGTCACACATTTAAAATGATGTAAATATGTCCAAAGTGTTAGTTGATAAAGGAAAAACATTTATTGTGAAAGATTATTTACAGAAAAATTAAAAATTATCTGGATTAATATAAAAACTCGGCTCAAAATCTTTCCTATCAAACAGATGGCAGAAAGAATTTACAGAAATTTTAATAAACTAATTGAGTATAAGCTGTTAAGAATTATTATGTCCTAGCTTCTTGAAAAGTTTCTAAAAAAACCATATGACACTGAAAATGGCTTAACTTATGACGTTTTCTTTGTCAACAACGCATCACCAATGTTTTTATAGCTAAAGTAACAAAGCTACTAGCTGTATAGTCTAGTAATGAAATACGTTCCTGATTATTTTCTGTAAATTATTCTAAGATCATGATTGTAATTTCTGATTTATATAAAATATATTCAAAAACACAGAAATACACAAGCGTTATAAAAATTATAATTTAATAAATGGTGATACTATTTTCAGCACAGACTTGCATAGTGATTAATCTGTGAAAGCTTTAGAGAGAAAACCCGCCTCTGTGGCGTAGTTGGCTAACGCGCTTGTGTTGAGCTCGACTGTCGAGTACGGGGAGATCAAGGTTCGAATCTCGGTCGGGTGAACTGGTGGTGGTTTTTCCTAAATGGTTTTCCACTCTCCCTCCACGTAAATGCGGGTTCACTTCCTATAATTTAATCTTCCCAATTCCTAATCCACTAAAGTAATTAGTAATTAAAGCGTTTAAACCGAACGGTTAGTAAGATGCGGTGCTAAATATTGTTATTATTTAGAGAGAAAATAAGAGATGGTTCATTAAAGTTTATTATTAGTGTAATTAAGACAAATAATTCAAAGACATTTTTTATTAATGATTAAAATAAAAGACATCAAATCAATTTGTTAAATAATTAAAGTTCAAATGAACAATCACTTAGAAGCTATACAACCTGCAGGTAGTTTTAATAAATGAAGACTACGCCTTTTACTGTTATACCCAAACCATTAACATGAACCAGAATTTAAATCAAACCAAGAGGAAACATAATCGAGAACTTTCCCATTGCAAATTTATATAAAATAAAGAGTATGGACAAATTTTAGTAAATTCCCTTTCACTGACATAATCTGAAGCCGGATTAATCATCCCATTAAAATAAATGGTAAGGTGAACCATACAGAATTTCTCCCGCAATTATCTTGAAATAGATATTAACTAAAAACTCGTAAGATTTGTTAAACGAAATAATAGGTATATAAATTGTTGTAAAAACACTACACCAAAGATCATACATGAAATAATATACACTGTTACGTACTTAATCTATGACACTAGGAACTAGGAACACTGTTACAGAAAAAGTGAGGAAAGAGAAACATCTTTGTCCACCAAAGAGCATAAGAATCAAATTAATATTTAAATACCTGAATTAAAAAGTAGATATAGTTGCTTATAGCTCAGAAACTATTGGCTTTATAAATTTATATTTCAGACATAAGATTTGTATTTTTAATAGTGGTACACACTTACAATGATAAATTATTTATGATCTAAAAGAGTTGCGAAGAAATGATGAAAATTGGAAAATTTCCCTGATGTAAATTGTCCTCAATTCATTTTCGTTAGAAAATGAGGGTTGCCATCTTGATTATAATCATAAACAGTGTCTATGTATAAAATGCAATCAAAATCGGTAAAGTGAATTTCAACAAAATTGATTTTATTCTCTTTTTGCCCTGTAGTAAATTGCCCTTAATTTTAGGGGTAGATATCTAATTCCAAAAACATCTTGGACTAGCCTGATCAAAATCCCAGATACCAAGTTTTAGCCCAATCGGTAAAACAATTTCGGCTCTAGCCTGAGGTACAGAGAAACAGACGGTAGACAGACAGACAGACAGACAGACGGCATTGCGAAAACAATTAATTGGTTTCAGGGGGTCATGAAACGTCGGCATCTATCAAAATCCCGAGTTAGATTTTTTTGACGATCACAATACTGTTTCTTCGAGGTATCGAGAGAAAGTAAAATCATTTAATCTGAAACAAATTTTGGTAACACAACACTACTATTCATAATCTAAATTCGGCACAATAGGATGGCCCTGAAGAAAGTTTAGATTTATTGGGGTAACTCAATTCCTCCAAAGAGAAAGGGCAAACCATTTGTAAAAAAAAAAAAATTATAGCCCCAATGTGTCAAATATTTTAATGAATTTAAGGAATTGAGAATCAATTGGGATATGGGAGAAACCCTTATTAAGTCTTCAAGGGGTTAACACGTTCCTTGAATAGAACAACAAGATTTGGAAGTATATACAAACTTCAACATATTTATTGTTATGTTCAAATGTTGCTACAAATAAATGTCTGTCGATTGACACTAATATCAATTTACGTGGAATAACTCAGAACATTCCTTATAGAACATATCAAATAGTTTTTGTAAGAGGCTTACCAAGTCCTATAATATGCCCCGAAGCACTGTCATGATAATCCAGAAAATGGGGAACTCCTTTTGTGGACCACTTACCGTCATTATTTCAGAGACAGTTTTTAAGGCATCAAATACAAACAAGAATGTGATTATGATGCTTAATATTTCATCGTTTCAGAAAAAGATTAATCGAAGGAACTCTTCCATCTCACAGATTACAGCGATAGTGATGATACAATGATTTGGTGTTGGCATTTTTTTTCTATTAAAATATAATCATACACTTTGGATAATTTTATGGAGAGCATTATTTTGTAAAACTTTTCTCTCTATTATATTTTGTTTTATTGTAGATAAAAACTAGTTTCCAATTATTCTCGTTCAAATATAGCTGTCATTTTGGAAGTGAAGACAATCCTCTTCAGAGCGAACATTCTCCAAATGTTAAATACATTTATGTTTTTATCCATAATAGTTGTTCTAAGGAACCAAGGTGAAGAATATTTGAGACCTCACCCAGTCTTGCTCTCTTATTATAAGATTTCATTTAATACTACCCAAAAGATTCTTCAGAAAACTAAGCCCTAGCTGCAGAAATGTAATCTTTTGACCTACAATATTTATCATAAATAGAAAAAACTTCATATGAGAATATATCTTAGAGTCTTGGGGTCTATCTGACCATGGAACAAATTCTTTGCTGCAGTAAAAAGCATTAAAATGGTAATTGTTGAAAATATTTGCCATGCAGATTATTTTAGTAGAAATTAATTTTCAGGCATGAAAAGTATGTTAAAATGTTTTAATGGACTTCTTTTGACATTAAACAAGGATTATTTAGAAAAGAGTAGATAGCACTAAGAATTATAAGAATGAAAAAACGCGTTTCACAGTCTTAAACAACATTATATTTGATTTTAATTTTTTATGTGATTAAAATAAACGAGATATAGATGACCGCAGATTTATCGACTTTAATATACTGTAGGTATAAAATGGTCTCATTCATTCAGAACTAATAGTAATTTTGATTATACTTTAAACTTTAAAGTAGTCCTACAATTAAAACTTCCGATTGGTTAATTTACTTGTTTACGCATGGTGAAGAGGTGTGTAGCCCGGAGTTACTAAGAGGTACTGAAAAAAGAAAAAAAGTGGTGTCCTATTAGCTTTTTTACAAATATCGTTTGCAGATAAATTTTTAATTCTTGTATATTTTTGAAACCATACTACCAATATTAAAGCTAAAGCGGTCCAGAGATTGCCGCTTGTTGAAATGTATGTGTCTCTAAACTATTTAATGAATTGCTTTCCGTATTTTCTTACTTCTTTCATATTATTCAAATACCTTATAAATATAAATATGAATCTTACTAACATATATAAAAATGAGATCTTGTGTGTGTGTTTGTTTATTTTTTGCACGTTCACACCTAAACCCCTTCATCAATTATGCTAAAATTTCGGGTGGATATAAATTTAATGTACGTGTAACATATAAAATATATTTTATTTATTAAAACCATAAAAATGATGTTATTTAAAAATAATTCTCCTAAGCCGCATGCTCAATTGCTGTATTCTCCTGTTCATTTATGTCTTAATTTATCGTCAATTCAATTCCAAATCCAAAGAGTAACTATTATAGAATACATTTCAATCTTAAATCCAAAGTGAACCTGTATTTGTTGTTGGTTGTTGTGTGTTCAGATTAGTAGGTGAATCTTGTTGCTTAGACAAATAAAACTTACACATAAATAACGTTCAACAACATTACTAGATTTGATTTTACTTTTACATAGCTAGATATTCAGACTCATAGAAGTATTCTTCCATCAAAAAGAAGATCAAACACCAGATAAGACAAGGAAATAATCTAATAAAATCTTATGTACTGAACAGTATATCTGTTTTATGACAATGTAACTTCCTAAAAAACGGATTCTTTGCCATCTAGCCTTAGAAAACCTAGTGTTGTGATATTGATTGCTTATTAATTGCCCATAAATATAGGGGCTCTTAAAGGTATTTGAAAGTGGGGTGGCGGGAGGGGGGCTAAACTGTGAGGGAGTCCAGAGGTCCTGACAGTTTTAGACCCTAGTTGACTTTTGAAGCTATTTGAAGGAAAATAGTTTTCATGAATAGTACTTTTTGCATGTCTTTCTTTGTTATTTTGTACAATTATAATAAAAATATAGTAGGAACTTTTGTGGAGAAGAATGTGTATTTTTTTTGTCATCAATTAAAAATTATGGGTAGGCCCCATCTATATTTTTATTTTATAGGTAATGAAGATATCCAATGGTATTTGGCCAAAAGGGATATCAGAAGGGCTTCTCCAAAAAAATTCTGAAACTTGAATGCCCCTAGAAGCTATTTTAGAGTGGTCAACACTTGAAAAAATCTACGAAAATTATACTATTATAGAAACTATTTGATGATGTTCTCACCCAGAAGATATTTTTTTTTATTTGGGTTTTTCTAAAAGCTACTTAAGGTGTTCATCACCTGAAAATATTTTGTAAATGTATTACCTGTAGATGCTATTTAAAGTGATCTTCCTCTAAGACATTGTTGAAAAATTAGATACCTCTATAAACGTTTTAGAGTGGTTATTTAGTCATAATTTTTTTTAAACTTGATGCCTCTAAAATATATTTTGAGTTTTTTAGAATTGTAGTAATACTTTAGTGCACACAACCAAAGAAATATTTCTTACATTTATGTGGGATCCACGGATCTTATTGAATGCCAGGGTTATCCACAACTTAAAATATGGATACTGTAAGTAGAGAGCATAAAACACCTGGGAGGAAAACGTTTGCATATGGAGTTGTGCGAGTTTTCTCTATCCCAAGAAGTTGACAAATTTCTTGGAATAGTTTAGACTCAAACTGGCGTCCTTGATCTGTATGAAGCTCCACTGGCACACCAAACCGGCAGATGAACTCTTCCACAATAAGCTTAGCTACTGTTGACGATTATATATCTGGCATAGCATATGCCTCCGTCCATTTGGTGAAGTGGTCAGTCACTACAAGAATGTATTTGTTTCCTTGAGCTGTCTTTGGCAAGGGTCCCAAAATATCCGCAGCTACACGCTGGAGGGGAAATCCTACAAGTTAAGTCCCAAGGGGTGCTCTCAGCTTGGTGGTCGGTGATTTCCTTCTCGCGCACTCAGGACATTCTCTACACCACAGCTCTACATCATTGGTCATCCCTGGCCAATAGAACCTAAGTCGGATTTTCTCTAACGTCTTTGTAACACCTAAGTGGCCACCAGTAACCACATCATGCAACGATCTTAAAATATCTGTTGATAGTTGACGTGGTACTACAAGCTGAAAATCATCCGGCTTAATTTCTTCCAGCCATCGATGGCACATAAGGCCCCGATGTACTTCTAGTCACTTCCACTGTGCCCACAAGCTCATGTAGTTCTCTCCTCTACTGGATGCTTCACAGGCGGTTGGCCTTTCTTTGTCTTCCTGCTTTAGTTTAGCAATGTCCCCGATGGCTTCATCAGCATCCTGTAGCAATCTGATGTCCATGTCTGACCAATTAAGTGCCCAGCTTGAGTTATCTTGAGATACAGTGGATACCGGCAGCTCCTCCTCCCCACATTGCTTACATGGCAAACGTGATAATCCATCAGAATTTCCGTGACTCTTTCCAGGACGATGCTCTACCATGAACTCAAACTCGGCCAATTGCTCTAGCAACAGGGCAACCTGCCCTTCAGGTTCTTTAAACTGATGCATCCAGCGAAGAGAGTTGTGGTCTGTGTGTACTTTAAACTTTTTGGCGTATAAATAACTCCGGACGTGTCTAGTTGCATACACCAACACCAACATCTCTCTTCTAGTTACACAATAGCGACGCTCATTCTTTGTTAGCGATCGACTTAGCTAGGATACTACGCGTTCTTCTCCCTCATGCACTTGACTTAAAACAGCTCCAATGCCTGTCCCACTCGCATCTGTATCCAAGATAAACTCAGTGTCAATCCTTGGATAGGAAAGAATTGGAGCAGATATGAGACGTTGTTTCAGCTGTTTAAAGGCACAATCACACTGTTCACTCCACCTAAACTTCTCTCCTTTTTGTGTGAGCTGGTACAGGGGTGCCGCGATGTTTGAAAATCCCTTTACATAACGTCTGTAATATGAAGATAGCCCCAGAAATGCCCTAAGTTCAGTGATATCACTAGGTATGGGGTAGTACACCACTGCACGAACTTTTTCCGGATCAGTGGCCACACATTCTTTTGAAATAACGTGTCCCAGAAACTTCACAGTTGTTCGAAATAGATTACATTTCGATGGTTTAACTTTTAGGCCAGCTTCCCGTAGCCTCTTGAACACCTCACGTAGTCTACTGATGTGCTCTTCAAAGGTTCTCCCAATCACAATTACATCATCCAGGTACACCAATGCCGTATCCTACTGGAGGCCCGATAGAACTAGATCCATCAATCTTTGGTACGTGCTCGGGCCATTGCAAGCTCTAAAGGGAAGCACCTTAAACTCCCACAGCCCATCTCCTGTTGTGAATGCGGTCTTCTCACGATCCTAAGGAGCAACCTCAAGCTGCCAGTAGTTACTCACCATATCGATTGTAGAAAATATCCTCACACCTCCTAGAGAATCCAGTATATCGTCTATATGAGAGAGGGGATACGCGTCTTTCTTTGTAACATCGTTCAGCCGCTGATAATCTATACAAAACCTAGTTCCGCCATCTTTATTCTTCACCATAACAACGGGTGAGCTCTATGGGGAGGTTGAGGGTTGAATGATGTCATTTTCACTCATCTCTTTCACAACACTTCTCATTTCCTCCCTAAGGTGGAATGGTACTCTTCTCGGTGGTTGATGGATGGGCGTACTTCCACCCGTATCAATTTTGTGATAAATTAGATTAGTACGACCAAGGTCGTCTGGTCCCCAAGAACACACATCTGGAAAATCGTTCAACATGGCTTCTATTATAGAACTTTGGGTAGGTGATAGCGTGGCCGAGTCTAAATCAAATAAGCTAGATGCCTTCTTGCCCGGGGTAGTTTTATCTTCAGTCCCTACCGTCCCTGCGATGACGCATGGCATCAGTGATCCAATATTTAACCCACTATATAAAGTCACTGGATGTGGGTGTGGATTTAGCAATCTCACTGGAATAGCCTTGTCCTTGGAAGATACTACAACGTTGACCGCGAAAATTCCATGCTTCTCAGAAAGGTGATTATTTGTTTCTAATACCCCCATCCCCATGTCCGCACTGACTGCTGCTTGAAGCACCACCTCATGTCCACTCGGTATCAGGACAGTCTCTTTCAAAGTCACCCGGCACACTCCGGGCTGTTGTTCCCCTAGTGTTTTATTTAGGGGTACTTCCCTTTCACCCACCCGCATTATTCCTTTTGAAAGCAAAACATCGCATTTGTTTCTGCGTAAGAAGTCAGTGCCTAAAAGGCGCATCTGTGTCAGTCCCTTTGCAACAATCATTTCCTGTGTTACAAAGTAGCTTCCTATTCTAACGGGTACACTAACTGTACCAGGCACAGTCATATGATCACCACTTTGCATTTATAACTGACCTGTTCGTTGGCTGAAGTTTGCCATTTGACGCTCGTTGCCAAACTTTCTCATCTATGAGGGAAACAGCCGCGCCAGTGTTATAAGTAAATCTATAGGCTCGTCCCACAGTTTTCCCTCTATGAACACGGCTGAGTATGGGTCCACACTTCCTACTACAACGCGATACTGTTTTGAATCGGAATTTACTGCCGGTGTGGTTTCGGGCACACCGGCTAGCACTAGTTTTTTTGTTTCTTACCACACTTTTCCAGAACATGTCCCAGTTCACAGCATTGGTAGCACTTTATTTCTCGTCCACGTTGACCTTGCTTCATTGTCTGAATGGTACCTGCAATATTTTTCAAGGATTCACAAACGTCGCGGACGGCATCCATTGTCTGCATTACCATGTTCATCATTTGTTCCATTTTGTGATGCTCTTGAGTTACAACACAAGCGTCACTAGTCTTTATCGGTTGCAATAACTCATCATCTGCGGATACTTGACACACGTGATCGGCTGCTTCCACTTGACCTATCGCTTCTAGCTCACGGCAGCGTCCAGTGTCTTAGGCCGCTCTTGCCGCATACGAAGTCTTATATCACTCCCGAGAGCTGCCAAGAACCGGTCCCGTGATAATTCGTGTCTAGCTTCGCTATTTACATTCTGGTATGCGCGAGTCGCGAGGGCTCTTAAGATCGTAGCAAGCTCCAGTAGCGATTCGCCTACCTGCCTAGTTCGATTTTGGAACTGTAATTTATCCAGTTCTGTTACTTCCCGTGGATTAAATTTGTACCCTAACCGCTCCACTAATGTTGCCCATACCTTTCTCTCGCTATCTGGCAGGTCTCTGTACACACCCAGAGCTACCCCCGAGAGGAACATACCCATGAACAAACATTTTTTTTCATCACTCCAACCATTGATTTCTGCCACCAGTTAGAACTGAAATAGCCACTCACACCAATCACCAGAACCCGTGTATACAGTTGGTTTTGCACACATTTCTGCCATTTTAATTTGAGTTCACAATAACCGCCACTGCCACCAATTGTAACGTGCTTTACTATTTACAAATTATATATATTTACGCTTAAGAGTACAAACATTGGTACAACTATTATACATCAATATATACAAATACAATACTTGGTTACCATGTCCACGACTCTTAGTTTAACACGACCAGTCCCAAACGCACTCACAGGAAGACTACTCTGCTACCTGGCTATTTGAAACTGTCACCCCCACTCCCTCTTTCCACATTCCAGTTACAGGGGTGGGTACGCTCACTGCACTCGCAAAATAGTCACTACAGCTATCCGTTACATATTCATATTTGAATTTATTCTGAAATTCTCGACAAATACCATTTACAATATAATGTAACTTATGCCTAATGATTAAATATTGGCCTAACATTCTGGTGTCCTTTCATTAGGGAATATATCATTCATGTTAACGGTCGATTAAAATTTTAAATTTAGCTGATCTCTGCTGATAAAATTTATTTATTTTACACACTTTCAAACAGCGCTGATAAAACTTACACTTTGAAATTCCTTTACTTACCCAGGTTAACAGCCCAAATATTATTTACTTTTCCAATATTTTAAATTAAAAGCTATTTGTCAACATGCATAATTTCCATTGCCTTTTATTAAATTCTTGGCACAAATATCATCAAGAAATCTCATTAATTGGGCATAAAACTAATAGTTTAGACTTGGTAATGTTCTCTACTTCGTATTTAACAAATTATTGTAATAAAATTAAAAAAATTCAATGACATATTATAATTTATCTGACTTCTCCCTGACTTTTCATGTCACACCTAATTAATTCGCTTTTACAATTTTTCTCTGTTTTACATGTTTACTTAGTTTCATAGCCTTAGGGAGAATTTAATTTTGGGAGAATTCCAAATTGTAAGTCTATAGCATTATGTTAAGATTTCAGAGAAATAAGAAAATTATTTTAAAAAGTGGTGGTGGAACATTAATTGTATTATGGGAGGAAGGGGAAATATCAAGATTTAGTTTAGGAAGTTTTCTCCCTCCCAGTGTTTAAAAATTGGATGCCATACAATTTTTTTTTTCATTTTTCTTCCTCCCAAAGTATTTGGTGCATTCCTCAAAAGTGGAGAGTTTTTGAAAATTATACTGATTTAAGAGAGATTTAGACTAGAGCCCCTCCAATTTTTTTTTAAATTTGTATAATTCTAGAAACTATTTGGAGTTGACCTAAGCCAGAAATTCTGATTCCCATAAAAAGCTATTTAGAGGATCTTCGCCTACGTTTTACTATCAAAGTTAGATTCCTCTAGAGGTTATTGGAAGTTGTTTTCCACCGAAATATTTTTGAAAAATGGATGCTCTTAGATAGTAAACTACGACCTCTGAAGATTGGATTGCGGAATCAAATTAAAGTAAATAGTTTTGCAAACATTCTTTTGTGATTAACATTAAAAACTTCAGAAATTTCGGGCAGATGTGAGGGGTTTGAACCTTCACTACGCCCATGCTATATTTATATCGTATAGGCTACGTCATAGTTGAACAATGCAAGTTATGTTAGCTACCTTTCAGGGAAACCTTAGTGTATGTATCAACTATGTCAAGACTCATATTGTGGAGGACAACTTAGTAGACCTTTAAAATAGGTACTTAGTATTTTTCTTACAAACCATTAATACAACACAATAAACTATATTATCATAATAACATGTAACGTAAGTTTAAGAAAAATATAATATTTTATTCAAACCAAAAATGAAGGCATATCAATTTTATTGGTTCCCGTCTTTTTAATTTCTTAGGGTTTATAAAAATATGTCAAAAATATAATTATAACTGTGGTTGAAAATCCACCTGGTGTTAAAATTAAACCTACGATTCAACTGTGAATTCTTTCAATTTGTTCTTATCCGTGGCAAAAAGGTCAATAAGTATTATCCTTGGGCTTACCTATTCTGACATTGTTTACACCTAAGGCAAACACAATTAGGCCTAATGTCAGTTACTATATTTTTGTGAAAGAGGTTTTTTTCGTGTGAGAAAAATAAACTGCAAAATTAGAGCATTTCAGTTATCTATTAAATTAATTGTAAGTTTATGTCTTTATTCACTTAATATTACCTAACTGGTGGTAAAAGATGTATGTTTTATACATTGGTTTTGAATTTACTTGGGAAATATTGGGGATGGGGAGCTTAAGATAGTCCCAGCCCCCCAAGACACCCTCCTTTTCTGGAGCCCCCTGCATAAATATACTTTAGTGAACCTGACACATATTACCGTTTGTCCACTTATTCAGTTAGCACTAAAAATCAGAAATATATATATGCGAAGTAAAAGCTTTATTTTCTTATTTTAGAGCTAGCTGAATAAGTGGACTGTATATATATATACAGTCCAGTTATATATATACATGTTTGAGGAAATATTGGGGTGTGCATCTTGGAATTATTGTCATTATCATAACATAATATTGTAAGTTTGATTCCTTAAATCAAGTGATTAAAATAAATATGGATAACTCCAAAACCAGAAAACATATAGAGGAAATAGCTTAGTATGTGTACTCAGGTAAACTTGAGAATGTTACGCAGGAACTTTCTAACTTCATAATATTTCTAGCCTTAAAAATAAGAATGCGTGATTATTGCCACGATTATCGCCAAAACCAAACCAAAATGAGCAAGCTAAAACATAGAATATGCTTGCGTATTCACTGAAACCTAAGGGTATACGTCCTGTTTGGGTTATTTTCTTTTACTATTTTAGCCTATAAACATTGCTAAACTCTGTATTTATTGGACACAATTGCAGTGAACAATAAACCTAATTACTTTGTTCCGATACACCTACATGTTAGTTCAAATTAAATATTTTGTTTATAATGAATTCGATTTAGTGAACCTAAAAACTAGAATGTCCAAGGGAAAATGTAATTTAACGTTGTAACTCTTTGAATGTAAGACTTTATTGGTGTTTGAACTGAAGGCCTAAATAAACTGTTCCCCTACCAGAGTTATTATTTTGTTAGCACATAAAGCAACTGAAATTATGGAGTGGGAACGGGATGATAGTCTTAGCGCAGATACCCACTGCACCCCACACTATGGATTTAAGCTTCATAGCGCACTTTAAGCAAGCAAGCTGCAGCTTCCTTTTGCTGACAAGACATGGAGGAGTGAGGTAATGGCCTCTGTTCAGAACTTTTTCCGACACGCTGGTTAAGCGACTGGATGTGTGTCTTTTGATGTCTAAAATGAAATATCACTAAAGGAACTGCTATAATTCGTCAATGACAATACATTTGATTTTAAAGAATTTATCGATGTAGACTATTTGAGTTTTTTTGTTTGTTTATGATACTACGTCTTACTTACCGTTCGGGATGTACGCTTGTGTACTAATTATGCTAATGTGCTAGGAACGAAAAAGGTTATATGGAGATGAGGTTTACCAACATTTGCGTGAAAGGAGAGTAGAAAACCATTTAGGAAAATCCTTCCTCAGTACACACGACCAGGACTCAAACCCCGATCTATCCATTATCAGCAGTACAATCTATTGCAGCGAGAGAGATGCCTTAGACCATTTGGCCACCGAAGCCAGACAGACTATGGCGTTACAAAGAATTCAATCTCGCCAGAGTAAGTCACCCACAGTTGAGGCTGGGAAAGGTGGTTCCGGTCAGGAGCTACGAGAGACCGAAGATGACAAACACGAGAGTAAGGAAAGTGTCCTGACGGTGAAAGGAGTTGTTGGAGGATTCCAAGACAGTGCTAAGGTTTATTGAATATATGTGCAGTGTAAAATCAAATGTGTAATAAACGCAGAATTTATGAAGAATATATTTAAAATATTAATTTGAATAATATACAGTAAGCAACATCACATAACCGACTCTTTGAATGTTAATTAATATATCTCAATAAAATGGATTTGGTTTGTGATACTTTGTTTTATTCGTCCCTACCACTCTCACTTAATGTTCAAGGGAAACACATTCCGGTTTAAGTAATATCTGTACATGTGAACCAAATATCTAGGTCTGTATTGGTTAACTAAAGGTATATAGTATACTGAGTTATTGACGCCTGAAACACAGTACCCTCTGGCATGTGTATCTACAAATCCAAGACAAATAGAAAGGCAGAACTTTTCAAGAATACATAGTGAAACCCCAAGGTGTACACCTCGGACGTATTTTTAAATACTACTGGGAAGTGCATCTTTAAACTCGATTAACCAAGAAAATTTAAACGTTAAATAAGCAGTCATCGAAATCTTTAGGATGTACACCTTAGACGATGTTTTTTTACATCCAAAGTGAGCCTGACACATTAGAAATTATGACCATAACTCATCTATGTTAGTAGTGATGGTAACCGAAAGCTATCAAACGTTAACAGATCTATTCTCATGTATCCATTCGCCAAACTATATGACCTGTAGGACCATAATACGTTGATTTGTGGTCACGTTTGGCATTCAACACTTTCACATCAAGCAATTTGTTTCTTATTTTGTTTTTCTTTTAACCGTTTAACATTTTCTGCTGTGGCCTGGTGGTCTAGGGGTAAGGAGTCAGACTTTTGTGCTGGGGGTCCGGGATTCAATCCTCGGTCCCAGCACAGATTTATCTGATTGTCAAACCCTTTCTTCACCTCTGACAAGACGTGTACTAATCACAACTTGTGAATGTGTGGAATGCCAGGCCTCCACCATGGTTCGGATCCCACGTTAAACTGTAGGTCCTCCATTTAATCTCACAATCACCCTACCATTACACATTAGTGCAAGTGCGTATAACCCGAACGGGTAGGAAGACGCGGTGCTAAAACTAGTAACATCTTCTGCTAGATGTCAGCTACAGTCACTCCTTTAACGAATGGACTATAGCTATTCATCTAACTAAAGAACCAAGAAAAATATGAAACGAAAACTTGGTACTAACCGACTTTCATTTGAAAACTTTTTTTTACTTCACTTATTGCGAGCCTAAAGTATTAAACTACGTCTTTTCTAGATCTGAATGGTGACAAATAATGGACCATGAAAATCTTAAACATGGTTTGATTATTTAAACTAGCAGATGTGCATCTAGATTATTTATACTTTCTCTCTACAACTCGGAGAGAAAGTATTGTAGTCGTTAAAAAAATCTAGATTTTGATAAATATTGAGACTTCATGAGCCCCTGAAACCAGAATTATGGTTCTCGCAATGTCATCTGTCTATCTCTCTGTATATCTGTACTTCAGGCTAAAGCCTAAACTATGTTACAGATTAAGTTAATACTTGGTATCGGTGGTTTTCTTAAGGTCACCCCGAGAAACTTTTTGGAATTAGATATCTAAAACTAAATTTAAGGTTAGTTTACTGAAGGAAAAAAAGAGAAAAAATTATTTTCTCAAAATTCGCTAAAACGATTTTGATTAAATTTTGTAGCTAGGCACTGTTTATCTTTATAAACAAGATGGTAATTCTCATTTTCTTATGAAAATGACTTTGAGGGTACTTTACTAAGAGAAATTTTACAATTTTCATAATTTATCCGCAACTACATAAGATACGAAACAACTTATAATTGTAAAGTTATAGTACTAGTAGAGAAAATATATTTTATTTGAAATACATTTTTATAAAACGAATAATTTCTTAGCCATAAGCAAATATATATATACATTTTAATTCAACTATTTGAAAATTAATTTAATTTATTTCTTAGGCTTTTTGTGGACAAAGGTGTTTCTCTTTTATCACTTCTCTGTGAGAGTGATATTAGTTCCTAATGCCATAGAGTAAAACAGTGTATATTATTTTATTTATGATCTTTGGTGTAGTGTTTTTACAACAATGTACATACCTATTATTTCATTTAACAAATCAAACCAGTTTTTAGTTAATGTCTAGTTTAAGATAATTGTGGGAGAAAGTCTGTGCGGTGAACCGTAACATTTATTTTACCTTTATCCTACCAACTATTTAAAAATGAAAAGTCTACCAATAACGCTCAAATCACTGGATTGTTTGTTCTGCTGAAATTTTGCATGGATATAACTTGGACGTCCGGTTAACATATAGGCTAATTACAGATTACGTCCACCATTTTGTTCAATATAACGACTTCAAAACACTACTTTTCGACACATTTCTAAGATTAAGTTAATTGTATTTTACTAACCCAAATTTTAGGGGTTTCTAGATATAATTATGTCACAAATTGCGGCCATATTTAAAAAAAAATTGTGGGTTTACAACACCGATTTATGGACTGTATAAAGCTCTTAACACAAACTATGGGTAACCTGACAATGGGAACCAATAATCAATCATCATGTAAATAATATGTAGAATGTGTCATGTAAAGAACCCTGGAAGGTATGAGCTCATAGACATTCTCGTGTGTTGATATAATCAGTTGGTTCATAAAATGTACGTTAAATAACTCAAATAAATAAATAGTAGGTGTTATTTAAACCTTATATATTATATTAACTAATTCAAATGATAACACATTTCAAAATAATATTTATATAAGATAGACAAAGATGTGTCAGTAATTTATGGGTAAAATTTTAAAACCCTTTTAAAGACTTGACGTATGGATATAGTTTTATTATAGGAGATTAAAATGATCAAATTAAAACTTTAATTCAGGATTTAAAATGTACAAAACATCTTGATTGCTGTATTCTTAATAACAATAGTTGTGAAATCAAAATAACATTATTATATCAGTTGGTCAGTTTTTTTGAAAGATTGTAATAATTGACTACAATATAGTTAATTGTTACATAATGGAGACTATCTTAATTGAACTTTATTTAATAGCTTGTAGAAGCCAAACAAAGGATATTTAACCTGTGAGGTGATATACTCTATCAAACCTAGTCAGAATATTGAGGGCTATTGAGGCAGTAAATACAATAGTGTGTGCAGGGAAATGGTAAACAAAGAACCTTCGGCAAGTAGTTAAAGTACGATTAAAACAGGCCTAATGATTATTTGATTCCCATAGGATATCAGCGGCCAACGACTAAAATTATTCACTCTTTGTGGGTATGTTTTTCATATTAGTGCCCATATAGTACAACTAATAACACTATAGATGAGTGGGAAAGTTAGAAGTTTTATCCTATCCTAAGTTTACTCGTATACTTGTGTTACATCACCAACCAAATGTAAAAAATAACTCTACATTTCCAATTATTTATAATATTTTTATTTTATATACCCAATGATTAAATTTAATTCATAACTCTCTTTTATTCAAGCAGTGGTCATATATCGTATACATCATTTTGTTTAGGGACAGGTTTTTCGATATAAATTAAAACAATATATATACTTGAATAAAAGTAGTTTGCATTTATAGGTCATGCTGTACAAGAGACCGTCCCAAACTGAAATAGCAAATTTTAGATAAAATATAGAATACTTATGTGTACTTTGTGCCCATAGTTAAATATTATGATATAGCAGAAACATTTACAACGAATGAAAGAGATCTGGATAATATAGACCATGGTAACGAAGTTATGGAGGAGCATGATGGCTGCCACCAAGATTTACTGAATTAGGAATTAAGTTGTCTGGGCAAGAGTAATGGGAGTACAGGGTGTACACGAGATAGTAGATAGATCCAAGATGAGATGGTATGCTCATATAATTAGGATGTAAAAGTGAGGTATCCCAAGAAGAACGATGAGATGAAGTATTTATGAAAAAGACTACAAAGGACTAAAAAAGGGATAGCCGGAGCAGATAACAGAATGCGTGCGAGTGAGAGAGGAAAGATGGAAGCAAATAAATAAAGATGGAGGTATTTTACTAAGTGACACGGTCACAGGCTGTAAAACGTTGATGATATATATTTACACCATTATTTGTTTATATATATATATAAATGACTGATTTCATAGATATAAAATTTTAAAACAAAGGCTGAAAAGTTAAAACATCAAAATCTAAAACAATTTGATATTAAAAAAAATCTGTTTAAAATGATGATATTTCTATATAATTTTGTTTTATTAGAAATTGTTACAAAAAAAAAAATTAAGATAGTAAATTTTTAAATTGATATATTCAGTGGCATGCTGAACTATATATTTCTCAACAATTATTTGATTTGTGTACTTAAATACAAAGCTAATTACTAAAACCTCTAAATTTAGGCTAAATTAAAACAACACACGAATCAGTGCTACATATTTAGTAATGCTGTGCCAACTTCAGCTGCCCATCCCCCTTTCCCTCTTGCATTCTTCGCAATCTTCAATTTTCTTATTCCTCTCCAAGATTGCTTAGCCCTAACTAACCTTTACTCACGGTTCCACTGAATGAATATATACACAAAGACGTCATCAGTCTAGCGAATTAAACTGATGGGTTATAATAATGTCCCCCCCNCCCCCCCCCCTCTAACCCATTCTCACACTATGGGACCTTAAAGAGAAAAATAATCCAGTTCCCTTCTCCAACGTATAAGAAATTCTCAAAGTTGGAGTTGACAAAAATATATTTACAAGCAACGTATGCACTACATTTTTTTCAAACCCACCAAACCTCGACCTCCCAAATAACGTGAAGCCAATCTATCAGGAGCTTAATCCCTTAGACCACGTAGCCACCAGTATGTATGTGAAGTTGTTTTAGAAAACGAATATATTATTCCTCTTTACCGGGAAATATGTTAAACTAATTAACCCTGGAGCTTATTGCAATATATGATTTTACTTAAATATTAACATAGCTCATTACTTAATAATTTATTATTTATGGACGACCTTTAATTAATAAATTTATTTGGGACATGTAAGGTAAACTCTAATCTTAAAATATCAACAAAATATACTATATATTATGAGGTTTAAAGAAACAAAGTTCTACATAATTGTTAAGGTAATTTAGTTTTTTTAGTAATTTTGTTGAAATAAACTACTGTCCAACAGTCGCATTTCTTTTGAGCTATTTGAAAAAAATATGCCTTTCAAATTAATAGTTATAACATTCTTTGAGAAAAATATTATTTCTAGTTTCGATGAAGTGAATTTGTTTTGAGTGATCAACATATATATTTTAAATATTTTAAATGATACATAAGTCGGTTTAGTATTTACTGCAACAAAATCTCCTCTCTCTCTCTCTCTCTATATATATATATATATATATATAGAGAGAGAGAGAGATATATATATATAGATATATATATATAATATAATAATATAATAATAATATAATAATATATATATATATATAATTAGAAAATTGAAGATTGCGAAGAATGCAAGAGGGAAAGGGGGGTTGGGCAGCTGAAGTTGGCACAGCATTACTAAATATGTAGCACTGATTCGTGTGTTGTTTTAATTTAGCCTAAATTTAGAGGTTTTAGTAATTAGCTTTGTATTTAAGTACACAAATCAAATATATATATATATACGTAATTATTCCCCCAAAAGGGTCTACCTAACAATATTATGAAGCCCAGGACTTGCTGCTTGAAAACAGCAGGTAATGCTAGAGAAGTTCTAATGACCTTGACCAATGTCTATGCGGTTGCAACAATCCTTCTTACCCCTTGCCTCTCGCCAACAAACATTGTCTAATGAACTAGGGTGTTAACAACCCAGGGCCTGCTGAATACTTATCGCAAGTAAAACAGTGTGCCAACTATTGAACAAGTATTCAAGAATCAACATCACAATGATTACTAACCAAGCTAGTATAGCTCAAGTAAAATAAAATAAAATAAATGCAATAATATTTGTAAAATAATCTTATTATAATAAGCCATAAATTGTACACTAATTTAATACATATTTGATTATGTTTATTCATTCTAGGCACATGTATCATCATGTATTTGGCAAGCATACTTACTACCATTTTAGAGAATACACTGTTGGATAGGGGAAAAGGGGGGGTGGCTATAGTAGCTTAAACTATAGTAGCTAGAGAGTGTTTTTTTTTGTATAAAGTATTTATGGAGTTTTAAACTTGTTCTTTTAGTTGCTGCTCATAAGTTTATAAAGGAATCCCAAAAGTTAGGATGGTAATTTCACAATTTCAAAATGAATTATCAGAAAAAGTTAAAATAAAATGTATTGTCAGATGTAGATGTCTTATCAATTAACTAATGACGTAGCGATAGAGTAGTAGGCCTAATAGGAGAAAATCTCCCTTTTTTAAATTGTTATCACAGTTTAAGGATCTAAATAGATTATGGAGCATAATTAGTATTTAATAAAATAATAGTGTTAGGCTCATAATTATTATTGCAACGTGAGCTGGAAAATCCACTCTATTCCTCCCACCAAGTTCTGATGAACGCTTGATCCATGTACTATTTCATTTTCCTCTTTTTATGTTTTTTTTCACTTTGCGTATTGCTACTTGTGATTCCGACACCATTACTCAGTCGGTAGTTTGCCTGTCCATTGAGCTAAGGGTTCGGAATTTGATTTTCGGCATGGCCGAAAAAAATATAATTGGTAAAATTTGTATTTCCCCCTCTCACGGTGATAAATTAACTTCTAGGGGCTGGTTGCTGTGTTTTTTCTATATTTAAGTTAGTTTATAAGTCGTGTGCTGATGTAATTATTTGAACAATTGAATAGGTATGCCACTCTAATTTAGTCGTGCGTGTAACCCGAACGGGTAGTAAGACGCGATTCTAATAATAATAATAATAATAATCTTATTTAGTCAGGAGTGTGCTCATAGCCCTCTTGTTTTGATATTCCATTACAATTTGAGTGGATGATAATCTTCAGTAGTTTCACGTTTTGGTGAGTTTTGTGCATATTTTTGTTGTACCTTTAATAAGTCAGAATATGTAGTAGGCTGTAAAGGTGGATATTCAATCATAGTCAAAATAAGTCGAAAAAGAGAGACGAGGGGAGTTTGGAGGCGCGAAACTTCCAGAGATAGCATAAGTGTACGAAAAAACTATACATGTTTGAGAACCATTGTTCTAAACTAGATGTACTAATGTTTAAATATTCCCAGGGGAAGCATCTTTTGAACTCCTTGGTCAAGGGCCTTAAGATTCTTTGACGCCTGAATCCTCCTTACAGCTTTTGAAGTACAGCATACCTATTAATTTGCTCAGAATACGCCACTGATATATATATATATATATATATATATGTATACATATTATTGATACTGATTTGACTCAAATTTTATAAACCTCTAGTACTTTTATATATATATATATATATATATCAGTATGTATATATATATATTTCAGTATGTATATATATATATATATCAGTATGTTAGCTTGTTAAAAAAAGTACTAGAGGTTTATAAAATTTGAGTCAAATCAGTTGAAATGTCGTGCACTAATCTAACACAATACTTAAAATAGCCGCAATAAAATTTCGAATTTTATATACTAAGTAAGCACAGCATTCTAATTACATATAAGTTTCACCAATTTTTACTATTTCAAATTAAGTATTCGTGTTGCTCCATAAGCATTAAACAATATTAGGTAATTAGGTATGGGTATTAAAATGATGGACACACTTGCTCCAGTTAATGTGTCAAAGAAATAAAATAACTATGGAATACTTTATTTATATTAATGGAATAATATATTATTTATATTAAGTCTAGATTAAATAGTTTTATTTCTTCCTGAACACATCCTAGTCCAGTCAATATTGGACCAAGGAAAATAACAATCAAATGTTTTATTGGTGCCCTAATGGATTTAAAATTGTAATAAATGTGTATTAAGTTATCTAATTATTTAACATTTTGTCAATCACGCAGCTCAGCTCCTTTAATTAAATGGTTTATTTAAATATCTATATTTTGGCATTATTGTTTAACCGAATGCAATCATACCGACACCATTAACACTGTCATCTCGCGGCACAGATTTATTTGATTGCCAAACCCTTTCCTTCACCTCTGACAAGACATCTTGTGAATGTGAGGAATGCCAGGCCTCCACCGTGGTTCGGATTCCACGTTAAACTGTAGATTTTACATTTCATCTCACAATCACCCTATTACTACATATTAGCGTGCGTATAACCCAAACGGGTAGTAAGGTGCGGTGCTAATAATAATAATAATAATAATAATAATAATAACACTATTATTATCCACCTCAAGAACATACATAATAATTATGCTATTCTTGACACTAGCTCTAAAATATTTGCTTGTATTAACGCAATCTTGAATGTAACGTTGTGTATAATAACATTTGATATATTCTTTAAATTCATGTATTTAAAAAAATAACGTTCTCGGGATCATTAAAATATGTAGGTAGCTACTTACGTATAGCTGATAATCGGTTAACTAAAACAACATTAATGTATAATTTATAGAGAGTAATATGTTAGTCACCTTGCAAGAATCATAGCTAAAGTGATATTATATTTAGAGTGTAAACACCAGTATACATACATATACTCGTAGAAGTTTAGTTTCAATATTTACGATGGAATTCACTTAATTTTCTCTAGATTAAATCAAATTGTGAGGACGTCAATACTCTCAAAATAGTATTTGATATAATAATGATTACTTAATTCAAAGGTGATATCATGCAGGTTATTTATTTGATTACCTATTCGAGTTTATTATTTAGAGTTTTCTTAAATAGAGTCTTAAGACCTTTCGAAAATCATTTTATTGCATTAATTTAATATAGCACACCTGTCAACACAAGTATATAAAAAAGGAAGATTCTATTTCACAATGGAGGAGGTAAAAGGTATGTTCTTGTTCTGACAATCGTGTTTTAACTTGTTAATTTGTTCTAAGGGGGAGTGGATCCCTTTCCATCCAGGTAGTGCTTTTATTGCTTGCCCCCTGTCCTATGTATTTTTCAGGAAGACGTTTTCATGTTTTTAGTTTATAAACGTGGAATTATGGTTTTGGAAGTGCGTAGTGTCAATATGTGAGATGGAGAAATGTCCACTTAAAGCTAACTTTGATTGTTTTCTGCAAAACTGTCCATCAATTTAAAATAAATGAAAGCACTCAAGAGACCCCAATATTTAAGAACCATACTTCAGTTTAATTTTGTCTATGGACGTCAACACCAGAACATTATAAAATGAGTTACAATAAAACAATAATAGCAATTCCAGTTCTTTTCTTACAATCACTTATTGAACACAGCGTTTGGTGGTTCAATGCAAATGATTCACAAACACCTGGATTTAATATTAATATCAAAGCATAAGCAAATACAAACCCTTGACTTGTGACTCAATGATCTAAAATATGATCCAGAAAATGTTCTTGTTTAAAATTTAGGTAAGTTGTCATTTACTTTTTGATGGTTGAGGCTCCTTAACTACGCGCTTACATTGTCACCACTGCTAATAATCCGAATCTGGTGCCTTAGACAACGTGGCCAACATCTACGTCACAGCAATCAATCTCACTAACCAATCGCCATATACAACGTGACCACAGTCTTACGTCACATCAGTTCTCCAAACTATACCGGAACATCCTTGAATGGCCAGATGCTTTTGTCTCATTGCCAACGGACACTAACATACGTTATTATAGTCTAAGGTAGTGGCAAAATAGTGAGCATTTTGTACACTAGTGAGCTCTAGTAAAGAACGATCTAGGGGACAAGGAGTAGAGGGGTGTATTCTCATAACCATTGAGTGTGAGGCAGGAACAGACTGATACATCAAACGAAGATGAGTGATTGTTAAACACCAGTGATCTTGAAATAACTAAAACTTCAGAGAGAGGGTAGGAATGAATTCTTTCAACCATTGAGTGCTAAGTTATAAAAGTGTTTGGGATTGTTTTGAGAAGTATGAAAGGTTGCCACAAGTAATCTTAGGTCATGGAAAAGCTAAGAAACCAGAAGGAAGCTGGTGAATTCGAAAAATAGTTGGATCATATACTAAGCCATTTTATAGGATCAGACAGCTAGCTAGAAAGCAGAAGGCTAATTATTAACACCAGAAAAATCCGAACAAGATGAATGTGTGGAGTGCCAGGCCTCCACCGTGGTTTGGATCCCACGTTAAACTGTAGGTCCTCCATTTCATCTCACAATCACCCTACCATTACTCCTACCATTACACATTAGCGTAAGTGCGTATAACCCAAACGGGTAGTAAGACGCGGTGCTAATAATAATAATAATAATAATAATACCGAACAAGAATAGCCTAAGGAGTAAGGAGTAAAAGAGTGCTTAATGCAAACAAAAAATTACAGAGCCATAGTGGACCATGGTATCGGATGAATCCTTATGCATGATTGAATCTGGTTTATTCCTGATTTATATAAAGTAGAGGGTACTAGAACATAAGGGACACTGTATGATTAATAGAAGTAATATCCGAAATAAAATATATTATGGGACAAGGATTAGGGGACTAGTTACTTGAAACTAGAGGCCACTAAATTATTATCTTGTCTGAGGGCTTATTTAAGGTTGATACTAGTGACGTTTGGACAAGAATGGCCTAAGAGTCAAAAGGGGGTAATGAAGGAATTACCAAACTCTTGCCACGTCTGGAAAAATGCCGGAATATTTATGGGGACTATGTTTAAAGATAAGCAAAATCCGTAAGTAGCACCATTAATAATACTAATAATAATAATAATAATTTAATAATGTTTACAGGGTTTAATAACTAAGCGTTATTAGTTATTGCTAATATATTCTTAAATTAATTTAAATTACCTTTGTTCCTAAATTGATTTTGTTTTGTATATATCAAATTATTAATAAATTTTAGAGCTTCATCCTTTTCCATTTTATTGATTACACACACAATAATTTTTTGAATAAATAAGATATTTATTGTTTTATAAAAAATACAAATTACCCTCGTATCATTTTTACTCTAACTAAAAATGATCAGACAAAGCGATTTTAGAGCTTTGTCAACACTGACATACATTTTTTTGCACACAAACACGCGGGTAAATGTGTAACAACTATTGAAGTTCTGATTAACAACTATTTTAGGTATCTGCTCGCAAACAGATATAGATGTTTGAGGGTAAATATTTGTCTGCGTTTTTATTCCGCCGAGAATGTGAAGGACCGTGGCAGGCAGAAATATGGTCTCTGTTCAGTCGTGCTTAGACCACTCCTTGGTGACCGACTCCTCTACAGACTTTTAGTTGTTTAGAACTCCTCTCTGTCTCGGGCTATGGTGATGTGGGATTATCAATAAAGTTGTGATGCAACAAGGCTTCCTCAACCCTCTAAGATTGATTTCATTTTGCCCAACTCGATTAATTAATTCGAAAATATAATTTTTGACCTACCTTGACAAAATACCTCAACGCTTTAATGAGGGCTTCGAAAACAACTGGCACACTCACAATGATTGACTACTTAGAAATTCTAAACATGTAAAGTACATTAAACTCGTGAATGAATCACCATCCGCTAAAAACCTCAGAGTTACATCCAGTTGAACTGTGACGAGTATCGTCGCTCTGAAGTATGTTTGATTTTTACAGGCATCAAATATTCTGAGTTGGTGGATGTCATCCATATGAAATTCCTGAATCCAGCTCCATCTTCAAAATTCAAGTTTTTTAGGCAATTTTCGGCATACTCAAACCCTTCTGAAAACAATAATGATGGCTCCCCCACCACCTTAGTTTACTTCCGCTGAGGTTAAATAACTGTAACTGATACAAACTCCAACAGCTACCTCGCTCAGAGACATTTCAACTCACTGTTATTTCAGTGAGGACACTGCAGCCACCATACAATTGCCTAGGCTATTTGTATATTTGCTTATGGACTTCATCTGCGAGAATTTGTTTGTAGACATTTGTATGTGGGCAGTGTTTTTCAGTGTTGACTAGGCTTGACACCAACAAATATAAATATTATTTTGTATTAAATTTGGTGGCTTTTTTATAACCGTTAATAATCTGAACTGGTAGACATAAAAAAAACTAATTGGCATCTGGATATGCTATAAGTTTAATACGAATTTATTACGAAATTTCCTCAGGCATTCCGCCATATACTTTTGACTCGATTTGCTCATTGGGGGCTCCATGCCCAAACTCCCTATGAGTTTTATTTGCAAGTGGATGTAAACTAATGTAATTACAGTGACGTTTTTTGATAGGGCTTACCGTTTAGCCTCAAGAGACCTCCAAAGAAAGGTCTGCACCAACTTTAAAGTTGCTCAGCCATTTTAATTTTTTTGTGGGTTAAAAACTAGATTTTTTAATTTTTTGGAATTTCATCATCGTTTACAGGCTATAAGCTATAAGTTTGCCAAATTTCAAGTTTCTAGCACATCTGAAAGTGGGTAAACATTAATGTCAGTGAGTGAGTCAACCATGTGGCTTCATAGTGGTATAACTAGCAACAAAATCCATAGATTTAAGATTGAGTACTACGTCAATGATATAAATAAGTTGTTGTAGCCTTTTCATGACAGAACGAGTTTGTAAATTGACTATTAGCCCTGTAGGGTAAATGTTTCACTATAATATCATATGCATACGAACCAATTGACCTACAGCATTGAATTACTGGCTATGACATCGTTCACAAATATAATCTATCTACGTCAAAATTCCGGTATGTTTGTGACCACTTTTAAGTCTTAAAAAAACAATCTCTGAAAAGTCACTAGACTCGTCCATTGTGATAGGTTTAATCTCTTCAAGATGATGCTAAGTAATAGTACATACCAGAAAATAAAACCAAATTCAAATCCAGATTTACAACATACTTCAAATTACATTACCATCTATTATTATAATTACTTACTTTTATATTCGGGCTGTGATATCTTTCCTCAAAATGACTACTGATTACTTTAATAGTATGATAGTATAATAATAATGAATAAACTATTTCCACATCCATATGGCGACATCATTCCCAACATATATTTCCTGATTAATAAATTAATAATTTTTTTTTTAAATTAACATACTTTCACATTCAGGTTGTTTTCTAAGGCCAGAGAAGCACTCCTGTCCCAAAATACACAGGCGATCACAATTTTATTATACCGCTATCTATAGAGCGTAATGGATGCATACTCCCCCATGTCACGCGTAGCCATCCGAGGAATCGAGCCCTCAATTATTTTGGCAACGGCCGGTACAGCCACTTAAACAAATCATAAAAAAATAACTGGATTCAGTGGCCGCATGGTCTAAGGTGCTACTCTAATAGTAGACTAGACTGTCGATAACGGGTATATCGAGGATAGAATCTTGGTCGGGTGTAATGAGGGGGATTTTTTCAAGATGGTTTTTCCACTCTTTCTTTGCGAAAATACGGATACACCTTTTCTAAATGCGACATTCATAATCCCTAAAATGATTAGCGTAATTAGTACATAAGTGTATAACCCAAACGGGCCATAATACGTGGTGATATATATATATATATATATATATATATGATGAACACAAAAGGGGGCCCTTTTAAAGTTGGTGGAAAAACACAATAATATAAACAATACACAAATATTGAGACAAAAATACCAAAATGAGGCACAGTCAGATGTATGTAAAATAAAAAATAAATTGAATAGTGAAAAAAAAGGGCAAGAGAAACAATAAAAGAATAAAACAAGAGTATTCCGAGCATCATCACAAGAATAGTTATCAAATTGTCTCATCCTAGAAGATAATCCCACTTCGGCATTAGACGGGAGCTGAGTCATGACTACCATCAATCAATAAAGTAATAATTTGATATATACAAAACAAATTCAATTTAGGAACAAAGGTGATCTAAACTAATGTAAGAATATATTAACAATAACTAATAACGCATAGTTATTAAACCCTGTAAACATTATTAAATTATGATTATTATTATTATTAGTTTTGTTCTGTCTTACGACAGGTCTATTACTTTTGTCAGTGACTTATACCGACAATGCAAACGTTCTTCTGCCTCCTCTTTTAGCTCTCATAGTGATATATTTTCCTTCAAATCATCCAATATTTTAATCTAGCTTCTTCCTAAGCTCCTCTCTCCCTCAACCTTTCCTGCTATGAGATCGTATAGAGGACCATTCCTCCTAAAGATGTGGCCTATACAGTTTGCTTTGTATCGAAAAATCACATCCAAGGTGGTTCTTTTCTCACCCACAATTCTTAGCATTTCTTCATTTGTCAGCTCACCTGTCCAGTTAATCTTCTCAAGTCTTCTCCAGCACCACATTTCAAAGCTCTCCAAGTATTTATTTCCATCTTCCTGAGAATCCAAGTTTCTGCTCCAATTGTAGCATTTAATCAGTTTGTTCCTCAGTTTCAAACTCAACTTGATGATAAACAGTAAACCTCTTCTAGTTAAAAGCTTTCTTGACCATGGCGATAGTCAATCTAATTTCCTTGTTGCAGTGGGCGCCCTTTGTCAGCAGACCTCCCAGGTACTTAAATTAACTAATGTTTTACACCTCCTATTTTACAATTTTTATTTTAAGCTGCTATTCATTTTTTGGTAATACCCATCACTTTTGACTTCTTAATGTTAATCTTCGTGCAATAAATATTGAGGGAAAAATACTAAAATTAGGCATAGGTAAATGTATATAAAATAAAATAAATCAGTTTCCACCAGATGTTTCATTATTTTCGGAAACCATTCTTTTTTTCTGGCCAGCAATGCTAGATCACCGGCGTATTTTACTGTGTTGATAACGAATAAGTTAACAAATAAAAATCGATTGGAGCTTAAAATATATGGTTTAAAGTTTACTAGGAATAATTTTATTTGACATTGCCATTACATTAGTTACATTATATTATAGTTACATTAGTAACCCTTCATACAGATTTTAACAAATATAGGTAAAACACTAAAATAATTAAAAATAAATCATGATAATAAATAAAAATATTATGTATTGGTTTTTTTGATAAATTAAAAAAATCTAGCTTTGAAATATTTTTTTTTATCTTTACAGTACCAAATAACTGTTTATATAAGGTAATTTCCAAAAAATATATATATAAAATTATTATTATGTATCTACTGTATTTCCCTATCAATATGATCACTAATAAATATATACGTATACCCACTTCTGCGGCAGTATAGTCTAAGTCATCATTCTCATAATGGACTAGACTGCTGATGATAGGGAATTCGGGGTTCTAATCTCATTCGGGTCTAATAAGGGTGATTTTTCCTAGATGGGTTTCCACACTTCCTTCACGCAAATGCAGGTACACTTTTCCAAATGCAACCATTCTTATTCCTTGTACATTAGCGTAATTAGTACATGGGCACATAGCCCGTACGGGTAGTCAAATGCAGTGCTGAAAATATATTTTAAAATTTGACTTGAAATGTAATTACCATCAAAATGGATAAAATAATGAATTAAGATTAAAATATATCTTTTATAAAAGTTCATTAGTTATTTGACAATATTTTTAAATCACAAATATGTATGAGCATGAATTTAATTGTTTAAATGGTCATGATTTATGTTAAAAATCATTTTGATTAATATTTTGCAGTTAGCCCCTAAATTACAAAACGTATGTGTTTACATTAATTTAAAATATTTTGCTTTCAGCTTTCTAATTGGACAACACAAACGACAACGCAAGGGTTTGAAGTGGGAACCGTTCGCACAGAGGTTTGTATATTATTAAATTTGATTGAAAATCAATATAAAAGTTATAATTGAGGTTTTCAATTGACCTTCCACTTATACAAGGATTTTCAAATGAATTATTCACATTAATATATTAGTATGTACTGAACATAAAACATGTGTTAATAATTTAATATTAAAATAAAAGTTGAACAATTTCAAAATAGTGGTAAAATTAAACAATTTGAATTTCTTTTTTTGACATGGACTTTCTTATAAGTTACGCTATAGTGGAACAATGAACGGTAAGTTTAGGGAAAACGAAGGGAATCTTTGAGTTATAAGACAATAAGTGTTAATTTCAACCGACCACAGATTTAATTTATATGCGTAGATTAACCCTTTCATTTCACATTAAAAATTAATTCTACATTAAGATCTTACATTCATTTTCACATCTTTCTCAAACTATTTCTGTATAATACAGTAAACATTTAAAGAAAATTTGGTAATTTAATTAGTCTAAGTATTTGTGCATCACTTTCTCTATTTTTTGTACTAATTACACTAGTGTGTTAAGGATTATGAAGGTTTAATTTAGAAGAAGTGCTTCCAAATTTGGTGGAGGGAGAGTGGAATACCATTTAGGAAAAATCATCCTGAGTGAACCCGACTGGGATCAAACCCCGATATCCCCATCTTCAACAGTCTAATCTATTGCAAGAGTAGCGCCCTAAACCTTGGGTCTACCGAAGCAGGTTTTTCTTATTATTAAAATTGCTTTGTTCTTGTTTCAAGATTTTTAATAGAATAGGATGTTAAATCTTAATGTTATTTATTAGTTTCTGTTGTTATCTGAATTGGCTCCATAATCATTAATAAAGAGCTTTTTATATTTTTTTCATTTATTTGAGGTATTTAACGTGCACTTTTTGAACCGACATATTATATCAGCACAAGACTTATTAGTTATTTTATATACAGAACGGATAAAACATTCATCACCGCCCGTTAATTCATCGCTGTGAGAGAATAAACCCACATTTAATAAATGGCGGTCATCGCCAAGCTTGTGTATGGCCAAGTATGAACAGTAGATTTAGTTTTCATAACATTTGAATAACCTTATAATATTTTATATTTTGTGATTCAATATTACAAATCTCACTTTTTGTTTTACAGTGTAGGAATTTATTATATTCATCTCAAAATTGATAAATAGATTAGTCTCATTTATTTACTCTAATATTCAAGTGTTTAACCATAATGTAAACATATTATTTTAATTATACAAGAGTAGAGATTAGTTGTGTCTAAATACTTTTTTAGATTAAGAAACCACATTAAAAACATCATGTGCTCACACAACTTCCTTAACTTCCTTCGGAGGGGAAGTAAAGCCGTTAGTCCTATATCGATTGTGGTATGTAAAAGAACCCTGGAAGGTATGTGAAAATGCCTTTCTTGGTCATATTAGTAGGATCTTTCGCGCTCGCTAATAGAAACTCTCGTGTTCTGATATAATTAGTCGGTTTGCACGTTAAATATATCAGATAAATATGTGACATCAAGTACTCAGGAACGGGAGAAATACTGAGTGGCACAATCCCCATATTTAATTTTTGGCTGGCTAAATTTATCTTAAAATTCCCTCAACATACACCATAAACATTTCAAACAAACTTAACATAATATTTTAATATTTATTTAGATAACTGACAAAACCCACTCCCATAGGGGAAAGCGTATAACCCGAATGGTTAGTAGGCCGCAGTGCTAAATTAAAAAAGTGGGAAATTTATATTTAAGTAGTACCAAGCAACCATATGACTGTCATCATAAGCATAACAATTTTAAATAATGAAAGTATGTTAATAAAATAATCTAAGAAATAAGCTGAAGATGGAGAATGTAGCAAGTTAGCTCCTTCTTCTCCTGAGAGTTCCTAGTAATTTGTGTATTTATGTCAGGTCGGTGAACATTTCTTTATTTTCATGACTACTATGCTGAAATATCTGAGCTTTAAAATAATCTGGGATTTTTTTTTTAATAGAAGCGATGTTTATGGTCGTTCTTACTTGAGTGACTTCATTAAAACTTAACAAAATTTCATATCTTTGAATGGTTGACCTTTCCAGTATTGCAATCGTTTTCCATTTCCTCCTCACTCATTTTAGTTGAAGGAATGAAGAAAGTATGATAGAATAAATGCAATTCACATTTTATGGATATGCTTTAAATCTACGGTTAGATGTATTTTCGTTTTTTTTTTACTAAACATTACAACACGTGCGTGGAACCGCTCACTAACTCTGTCTCCGTCGCTTCAGTTCTAACTGCGAGAAAAATTAGAGTTGGTTTAGAGCTTATCAATAAAAACTTCAAAAAAATAGTGTTTATGACTTGCTCTTACTCCTGAAGTATCTTCACTTAGCACCGATCTGTTTTTAACTAAGGAACGTTAATGCCAATATTTAAAAATAATAGGTTTAAATTCTTCTACGATATTTCTGTAGAAGAAACTAGTTTCTACTGATAAATAATATGGTCATCCGTGGAATACTAGTGGATAGTACTAAATACACCATTAAAGATAATTAATTGTTTATTATGATTGTATGAAACAATCTTTTATTATTTTGTTGTTGGAAACTTTGATTTCTAGCGTTAATATCCAAGGACGAGGTGGTTTTCAAATTCCTCTGGCAGACTCTATTTCAGGTGTGGTCAGAGGATTGCTATAGAATATAATATCGAAAGTGTATGGATTATAATTCCCACGTTTGATAACCAAAATATATTGATTGAGAACATTCATTTCCCTCCCCTAGTCAAAGTATAAAATATAATCAATTATTACTAACAATTCTCGAAGGTGTTTTGGCCCTCTACACCTTTTAGTTAGTAAGTTTAAATTATTTGAACTGACCAGAAATGTATTGATACAAAGCATATCCCGTTACTGGAAAAAAATTAATCATCCACTTCTTGCTACGGATTACATGATCAACTTTGATCAGTAAAAAGCAATTTATATTTGAATAAAACGATTATCTTATATTTGATAATTTCCTCCAGCCCATGGTCACACATTACGCCTATCATGAGTTGATGTAATTCACCCCTCCCTCCTTAAATAATTGAATTAAACATAACCCCCTTTGGTGGCCACAGGGTCTAACGCGCTACTCTCGTGTTAGAATAGACTGCTAAAGATGGGGAGATCAATATTCAAATATCGATTGGGTGTACTAAGGGGGGATGACGGCCGATATCAATTTTCGAATCTCTATCGGGTATACTAAGGGTGGTTTTTCTAAAACGTTTTTCCACACTATATCCACGCAATTGCTGGTACACTTCCTAAAATACAACCTTATTCATTACCAAAACCATTAGCGTAATTAGTACATAAGCGTATAACCTTAATGGGTAGTAAGATACGGTGCTAAAAGAAACTAAACACACCTAGTGTTATAAAAATCATGTAAATTTATCACACATTTAGATTAGATTAGATATATTAGCTTAAATATATTAAACTTATATTAAAAATTATATAATACATTTATAAATTATTTATATTAATATAAATACTTATATGATTCAATATATTATAATCATTATCTATATTATAATAAATTTATTATTAGGCATTAATTCTTTAATTTTTAAAATCGTTAGAAGGATTATATAATTTTAATTATATGATAATTAAATTTTTACCATACCACAAACTCATTAGGTAGATATTTTAATATTTACAGTGAGCTGGTGGAAACTTATTGGACTTGTCTTTACTCAAATACATCTTTTGAACATTTTACAAAATTAATCCAAAATAAAATCAAAATTTATGTTTCTTAAATAACTACTCAAGTTTTCTCGAAATTAACTATTTATTTTTTTTTCCACGATTAGTTAGTAGTATATTTAAAAAAGAAAAGTCAGTTTATTTAAAAATCAAATAATACAAAGTTGTATTCATCATTCTTGCACTTTCGTAAATTAGCCCAGGCATCTTCAACAGGTAGAGGCATTTCAATTAACTCAATAGAAAATAGTCTCAAAAGTAAACCAAAGTACTTTTTGGAAATATCTTAAATATAATAGTGTGAACAAGATATCACTATCCAAACTTATAATTAGTGGCTATATTATCAATTATATTTTTTTAATGACAAATGAGTTTGGGTGAAAGCTACTTGTACTCACCGTATAGTTCCACGTTAACTATAATACCCCTACATAACATCTATAGACACCTCTATTATATATTTTTTTAAATGTTAATCTAAATGTATTAAGATTGGTGGAATCCAAAATTTTATTTTTAAAGGGTTCGCTCACATTATAAGCCTATAATTTCATCCTTAGGGTGTCCAATGATTTTTTTTTTAGCATGGATAAAACATTTATAATACCTATATATTATAAAGTAAAATTGATGTTTGTGAGTATGGTCAAAATATCGGCTCTTCAGTTTTAACCTCAGCGGCTCATCGTAGCTTTGGTCATACAAGGTTAATATTGCACATTTTAGACATTTAAGACGTAGTTAAATGTTGTAGATGAATGTGTGAAAAAGAGCCAAACTAAGAGTTTTAAGAATAAAAGAGTATGTATGACTCGGTGTATGGATGTTGTTGAAGAGAAGAGAGTATGTAAGGATAGAGAAGTGCGGAGATTGTTAGTGAGGATGGATTAAGTACGGAGCTGTCATTTGAGCTATACATGGTTTCTTGCCTACCCCGTAGTGGAACTGTCGGATTATGTATGTATGTAATTATGTATGTATGTAATAATGTATGTACGTATGTATGTATGTATGTATGTATGTATGTATTTATTATGTATGTATGTATGTATGTATGTATGTATGTATATATGTATGTATGTATGTATGTATGTATGTACGTATGTACGTATGTATGTACGTATGTATTTATTATGTATGTATGTATGTATGTATGTATGTATGTATGCACGTATGTATGTATGCACTTACGTATGTATGTATGTAATTATGTATGTATGTATATATATATGTATGTATGCATGTACGTATGTATGTATGTATGTATGTATGTACGTATGTATGCATTTACGTATGTATGTATGTATTTATGTATGTATGTATGTATGCATGTACGTATGTACGTATGTATGTATGTATGTATGTATGTATATATTTCAAATTGTAGTCAAATTGATGTATTAATGACTCTTTTTAAATTATTCGAAAAAAATTTACATGGGCATGTATTTCCCTATTCGAAAACCAAATTTTGATGTTCAGTATATATTTGGAAGCCTACTCCTATGACTCTAATAAAATTCCTGTGACATATCAGTTCTCTTGTCCATATTAAAGGTCAGGTAGATGAACTTTATTTTGACTCATAACAGTACAGTGTCATTGTTTCAAAGCTTAGTAATTGTATTACATAAATTGGTTAAGCCGCTATTTGTAAAATATATCTTTTGCAATCAAAATGTATAATTACACTTCTAACTCCTTCAAAATGGTATCCCACAAATTAAAAGTTTGGGAACTCTTCTCTATAATGTATTTATTGGTGACATCGCTAAATAAGCTAACAATCTCCAAATTACTACTTACTCTTTGTTGATGTTCTTAGACTATTTAACATCATAATGTCATTTGCTGATTGTATAGGTTCATAGGATGAGCTATATGGTATTTTAAAATGGTCTATTGGAAATTGAATGTCACTTAATATATCAAAAAACTAATATAATATATTGGGGTTTTATACATAACTTAAAATCAACTTTGTTTCAGCTATAGATAGGTCAATTATTACATCTTAATGCGTTCTGTTTTAACCCTACTATCTAGTTTTTCTCCTATACATTAAACTCTATATTCACTATTATGTTGACCATATAATTACCTAATCATTGGAATAACTTGGCCTAATTAATAATATAACCTCTTCATTTATTAAGGTTGACTGTTTATCACTACTGTAATATTTCTTGGTAAGGTCCAAACTTGAATAAGCTAGTGTCCTTGAAATTCCATTACCTTAAATTACTTTCTCAAATTTGAGTGAGTTCAACGCAAGCTTGTTAACTAATTGCATGTTAGTTATTTTCCTAACAGTTTTATTATAATTAGGAAATAGATGGAAACCTTTTATTGTTACCAAAAATTCTCTCAAGTAGAATTTATACTGAGGCCCTTTTTAATTTTAACATTAGTAATATCATCATCTAGTGTAATGTCTCCATCAAAAATGTACGCGTTTATGAACACTCTCGGCCAAAAATACGAAAATTAAAAATTAAAAAATAACTGAAATTTCTATCAGCTCAGCCCTCTTGGCCGTTGTGTTCAATGACACTAAGTCTTGATTTGAATTACTATATACTTAAGAAACGTTTTAATGGCTTTAGTTTGATATCCCCGCCTTTACTAAGTTTGAAAATATTTTTCTCTCTTTATTATTTATTTAAATTATTATTATTGTTATTATTATTATTATTATTATTATTATTATTATTATTATTATTATTATTATTATTATTATTATTATTATTAGCACCGCGTCTTACTATCCGTTCAGGTTATACGCACTTACGCTTATATGTAATGGTAGGGTGATTGTGAGATAAAATGGAGGACCTACAGTTTAACGTGGAATCCGAACCACGGTGGAGGCCTGGCATTCCCCACATTCACAAGATGTCTTGTCAGAGATTTATTTAAACAAAAGGTTATAATTTAATTTGTTTCCGCCTTATACTATGTATTGTAATATTTTAATACATTTTACATTATTAAGTATTTTTAAGAAACCGCCTGTTATATGTTTTTGTGATTGTTGGTAATCACTATAAGAAATAATGAAAGCTAGATGAAAACTAAATAATTTTAAACCCTTATTATACACATACCAATATAGGGATCAGTGAGAAACCCTTGCTCCAAAATTATATTTTTTTTATCGTTACGTCCTTCTACCTGTTCAGGTTATACGAATATATTATAATTACTCCACTGAAGTAGGGACGAGGAAGGCAGAATTTTAGAGGTAATCTACCCGCATTTGCGTAGAAGGAGAGTGGGAAACTATTTTTCAAAAATCACCCTCAGTAGACCCAAACCCACCTCGGTGGCGTAGTTGGCTAACGCACTTGTTTCGTGTTGAGCTTGATTGTCGATGACGGGGAGATTGAGTTTCGAATCACAGTCGGGTGAACTGGGGGTGGGTTTTTTTATATAAATGTTTTTCCACTCTCCCTCCACTCAAATTATTGTTCCCTTCCTCTAAATTCAACCTTCCAAATTACTAATCTATTACTGTAATTAGTACTCAAGCACATAACCCGATCGGGTAGTAGGACACGGTGCTAAATAAATAGGTAGACCCAAACAGTACTTGAACTCGTAGACTTTATATGCCTGTCTTCACCAGGTCAGTCTAACACGAGAGTGACGCATTAAGCCCTTCAGCCACTGAAGCGGGCTAAAAATTATAACTTTTTAAATATATGTTTTTTCTTGTTACATTCTCATCTGACCAGATTTACTAAGGTGAATTATTATTTGTCCCGGCACATGATCTGATTGCCAGGCCCTTACTTCCCTTCTAGCAAGACGTGTATTAATCACGACTTGTGAACCTGTGGAATACCAGGCCTCCACCGTGGTTCGGATTCCACGTTAAACTTTAGGTCATCCATTTCATCTCACAAACACCCTACCATTACACATTTGCGTAAGTGCGTTTAACTCGAAACTCGAACTCGAAGATGCAGTGCTAACAATAATTATTGTTATTATTATTTCTGTGAAGTAGTTACAAATATTCACAATAGAATGTATCATTAAATTATATCCTTACTACATATTATCCACTACCAAATCTCAAATATACTTCAACGAACGCAAATAATTTGAGAATCAAGGTTTCATATAAAAGTATCTCTCTATCCACATATAAAGTCTTCTAAACTATTAAAGGTTTTTCTAGCTATATATTCTTTATACCCATGTTATTAAATACAAGCGAGACTCCCGTTCAAGGCCTCTCTTTGACAAAATAAAAAAGTGGCAGTATTGTATACATATCAGTCTTAGCCTTGTACTCCGGCAAGGCTTTCTTAGTTGGCGTTAACACATTGGTTTTATTCTCGTTGGGTTAGGCCAAGACGAATGATCGAGTTAAGGAACGCGCCTGTTTTGACACCGAACACTTCCAGGAAATCGTCTTGTGTGTCAGAGCGCTGGTCGAATTCAAACACGTGGAGAGCAGTTTAACAAAAACCATCGTAACTACCACCGGGGTAGTGGGGCAGTGCCCCAGGGCCCCCAAGAATAGGGGTCCTTCGAATTAGAAGGATTTAAAATAATATATATATTGAACGAAAGCAGACCAAAGCTTTAATCAAACGCATATCATCTAATATATTAAACTCTCGCTGTTTTTCTTTGCCAATCCGTTAAATATTTCACTATTCGAAACTATGTACTCTGATCATAAGCATCTGATCATACGAAACATACGACACACGATATTAATACTGTTTTTAAATATAAATATTTCTGTATTTTATATTAATAATCCAAAGTGTATTTTAGTACTATTGCATTTTGTATTTAATTGCATTGACCCAGTGTAATTGTAAAGAATAATTTGCAATTTAACTTCATAAATATTTTAACTTTGATATAATACATGATTTTATATTAAAAACAGAATTAACTTCACCGGATCAAAAAAATTCAATAACTAACAACTTATATCAACAAGACTTATTAAAGGAAAGCAGAAGTGTGGTATTTAGAGGTGGGAAAGAAAAGAATATAAAAAGGGGGTCCCCATTATTATATGTATCCCCGGGGCCGCCAAGCCTCTAGTTATGGCCTTGATAAAAACTGTCATAAACTCTGGGTTTTTTTAATAGGTTGTTTGAAAGTTAGTATTCCCATTACTATTTATATTCCTAAAATCACCAAGTCTACTGTTTCAACCACCTGAGGGAACTTTCCATGGTTCATATTGCAGCCTAACGCCTGGCAATGACTGAATGACATGTTCCTCCTATTTAGTATGGGCAATTTTATAGCCATCTAGTTTTATATAGGTTTTATTATTTTTATATGTTTATTATTTTAATAAAATATTAGCTTTATGGCCTTGCCTTGAAACTAGATAATCCCTTAAAAATTAACGAGCTCACTGGGTGGATGTGGACACAGACATCAGTCTCATTCTGTCTGGATTGCTAGCAAAGGAGTTCTTCCTATTCAGCGATCACAGGACCTCTAAGCCATGTGCTGCACCATCTAATTGAGAGTTATGATATACTAAGATATTTTTTATTTCTTTTAACCCCTTAGAGAGAGAAGTATTGTGATAGTAAAAAAAATCAAACTCAAGATTCTGATAAATGTCGACGTTTCATGACCACCTGAAACAAAAAATGTCTTTATCGTGACACCGCCCGCCTGTCTCCTGGCCCTCTGTCTGTGTGTCTGTCTGTATTTAGGCTTAGCGTCGAAACTATTTACTGATTGAGCTAAAACTTGGTATTTACGGTTTTCATTTAGTTCCCACGAACGGTTTTTATAATTAGATATCCAACCCTAAAATAATATACTGAAAGGAGAAACGAGATAAAATCGATTTTCTAGAAATATATCTTATCTCAATATATTTTGTATATAGGCATTGTTTAGCATTAAAATAAAATGGCTACTCTACTTTTTCCATGAAAATTATTTACGGATACTTTAAATTTGCAGGTATTACCCAATTTTATTATATATTCGTAACTATTTGAGATGATAAATAACTTATCATTGTAAATTTGTAGTTTTATTCAAAATAAAATATTTTAACTGAACTACATATTCTATAAAACTAAATGTTTCTGAGTTAAAATCAAACACTTTTTTTTAACACTTTGAAATTGAAATTATTGATTGATGCGCTCTGATGGATAGAGAGGTGTTCCCCTTTATCGCAATGTTTCTGTGACAGTCTATGCTATTTAATATACTATATATTCTTTGGCAAAGTGTTTCTGTAACGATGTATATTCTTTTATTTCATAAATCTTATGAATTTTTAGTAATTAACATAATTAGCCACAATCACCCTTACACAAATCTGGGTACACTTAAAACAAATTCTACCTTTATCATCGTTATCCGAATAATTATATTTTGCGGGTGTATTAGACCTTTATTAGGGTGAGGATAACTTAAAAAAATAGCATTATTTATGCCTGAAAAATATTTCTAATATAAATTAAATCGCGATATAAAATTGTACCTGAAACACTCCATTCATTCTAGCTTAAACAGAAACAACTTCACAAAATAATAACAATGTACCAATTTTCTATATAGATATTTAAAAAATATATTTCGTTGAAATTTACAACATTAAACGAGTTTTGTTGATTTTAAGTTTAAGTTAAATTGTTGCATAAAATAAATTTAGCAGATAAGAATGCATAAAATAAATTTAGCAGATAAGAATGGACAGATAAGTAGCACTAAAAAAACCAAAGTAGCTCTGAAAAGGATAAACCGTAAACCATTAACGAATGAATGAATATTTGACTGGAATTGAGTATTAACTATAATATTCCTTAAAGACTATCCTAAAATGTATTCATTCCATTTGTTCTAAACATGTGAAATTTTAAAAGGGTAAAAATAAATTTTGTATTATTTTCATTGGCTTAGAACTTAAAAATATTTTTTATTTAATAATATAGATGTATAAAAGAATATTTAACTTTTACTCCTTGTTTGTTTTATTATTATTAAATAATATGCATATATGAAAAAATAAATATTTACATTTTTTTTGCGTGTGTATATATTCTCATCAAATATTTTACTAAATAAAATGTTATGTAAATTATCAGATTTATTAATGAATCTGTAATCCTACTAAGCATCATAAGAGTAGATTCTTATGAATTAATTACCTGGACGAAATCTCACCAAAGCTTTAAAAATGATCTGCAAAAATATTAAATCTTATAAAATAAACATTTTCCTGCGTGTCACAAATCATTAAAAAAAATGGATGTGTTGTATGTACGTGGCTTTCAATATACGTATTTTCACACGCACTGGGGTACATTATTCAATTGCATGAGTCTCGTACTGTTTGGTTTGTCGGTAATTGAGAGTTTAATGTTTCAATTTTGGCTAGGGCTACTTAGAAAGTTTTACAGGAACGGTTTACGTGAAATCGCATTTACTTCTTTTGAATTAATGTTCTTCATTCATATCCTATTGGTGAAATAAAATTGGCACGCAACTAAATTAACAAGTAAATTGTATTATATGTTTAAAAAAACTGTCCGCATTTTAGATTAAGTTTGTATTTCAAGAATTAATTCTTTGAAAATTAACTAAACACACATTACACTCCTTGGTGAGCCCACTTTTTTTGTTATGTCCATTTTAATACAGGCGATTAAAACCTCAAAATGGTAATATTTAATTATGTGTGATACGATTTATACTTTTAGAAATGTAAATATTGCTTTTAAAAGAACCCTTTTAATGCGTTTTAAGCGCTAAAGTCGTAGATTCATATGTTTATCAGAACGCTAAATATAATTGATTCATACTTTAAGTTATATGATCAAAACAATAAATTCATCGATCTCCAAGTTAAGTTGTTATAACTAAACATGTGTCATTGTGATATGCAACTGGTGATCTCGGTGACCTTCTTTACAAACATTGTTCTCCATTTAATTGTGTGTAGAAAAGGTTTCTTGTACACCATGATCTTGAAGGGGTAATCTTATCTCTCTAGGGAAATAGTTGAAGAGGGCAATTTATAGAAAGTGAAACTGCATTAGCGATTGTACAGAAGAGGAAAAGTGAGCTACATTGAAACGTTTTTACATTCAATGTTTCTACCCACTCACCCATCCTGAGAATGATGTCCTGGTCCTCCTTCATACCATGATTCAAACCTAAAACTCTAGCAAATAAAGGCTCAGTATCAGAATCTGTGACTGATAGAAAGCACAGTACCCCGATAGCATGGGGAGGAGTATGTAGATTCTACTACTTCCTGTATGAAGTGGTGAACATGCAGGATCGAGGGAGGGTGGGATCGTATCTAGTTTAGGCAGTAGCCTATTTTAGTGAAAAGAGTGCTTGGAGTAAATGCACTGGCATCTGCAAGAAATTAGGGTAGAGAAGCTATCGTGAAGAATGTGGCTGAATAAATATTATTGATAATATTTGAGCATATTCCAACATATAAGTCAGTGCGAGCTTCAATAATTGTTATTCATCCTCTCAAGAGTTGAGAGCAATTTCAACTAAAGTAGCCCCATGGCTTCTTTGGTGCTGGCTGACGGCTTTTAAAAGTTACCAGACCAAATTATGTAGCCCTACGCTGAACCATATGATCTGAAAAAACATGTGTTTAGCAGCTGTCACTTCTGATGGTCAAAATGTAGGTATATATCTAAATGTTGACTGTTAGAAGTCAGCTGTAAGCTGTCAGTCAGCACCAAGGAATACATGGGGTTACTGTATATTTACTCACCTTGCCAACACTGTGTGACACTTTACTACTATATAGGTAGTATCATTATGTAACATATTCCACGACATTAATATGCTTACTAGACAACTTTAATGTTAGAGTCGGTACATAATCCTACACATTTTACAGTCAAATTTACTTAGGAAGAATCTTGTCCTATATCTAGGAAAACTATAGCCAAACGTTAAATCGTGCAATAGATAGCTGACGCACTTCCTATAAAATAATAGTATTATTATGGTTATCTTTGTTAACAGGTGACCTGGCTGTCTAGGGGTAAGGTGTCAGACTTCTGTGTTGGGAGTTCCGGGGTTCAATTCTCGATCCCGGCACAGGTTTATCTAATCCCCAAAACTTTCCGACACCTCTGACAAGACGTGTATTAATCACAACTTGTGGATGTGTGGAATTGCCAGGCCTCCACCGTGGTTCGGATCCCACGTTAAACTGTAGGTCCTCCATTTAATCTCACAATCGCCCTACCATTACACATTAGCATACGTGCGTACAACCCGAACGGGTAGTAGGACATGGTGCTAATAATAATAATAATAATAATAATAATAATAATAATAATAATAATAATAATAATAACAATAATAATATTAATAATAATTTATTTGTTAAACGTAGATAAAACCTTACCTTTGAAAATTGAACTGCATTCATGAATATTTTTCGCTATGACTCACTCACCTCCTGAAAATTTAGACTAAATTATAGTTTCCTCGCCACTAGTCAAATAGTATAATCAGATGGGGATAGCGCAGATAGGTTTTAATACAATTTAAAAAAAATACTGAGGATAAATTATTCTATTTAACATACAAGCCATAGCCTGTAGGCTTAACATTATGTCTAACACCTTGGCTCAGACGTTAGCATATCTGTCTATTGTGATAAGACCTAAGGGTCACAGGTTCTCTTCCCGGTACGACAGAAAAATTTGTGACTGGAGAAATGTGGGTTTACCCTTTCCCATTGATGAATTAAAGGCCGGGGACTGGATGTTGTGCCTGTCCTAATCTTAAGATAGGTTATAGGGTAAATGAAGCTACGACAGGCCTAACAAGCCGGTAGGAGTAAATAAATGGCTTGAATAAAATACCGACCTAACCCAGGCCACAGGCTGGAGAGTAGTCTAACGAATATAAGTAAGTCTTAATATTCTCAAACTTAGGTGGCATAAGTTAGTAAACCTAAATTTTGTGTACTATCTGCCTTTTAAATGTTTTAATTAAGAATCAAATAGCCAAAGCTATTATGCATGTTTTTAGTGAGGATTTACTTCCTCTAGATATCATATTCTGAAAAATAAGAAAATTACACCTGGACACGGAAATCGAACCCGGGGACTTTTGCTTAGTACTACAATGCTTCAACCACTGAGCATTCTTCACTCATATTCACAATTATAAGACTTGTACTTGTGGCAACAATAAGCCAACTACCGGTCGAGGGTGGCTGCGTTATCTGATAGCTCGGGATCTTAATAAAATCACACATTTGTAGCCGACGATTTCCGCACGTCCATCATAGACTCTGCCTTAAAATATGAGTGAAGAATAACCCTAGACATGGGACGATTCCTGGATACCTCAGGGGTTAGAGCATTGGCGTACTAAGCCAAAGGTCCCGGGTTCGATTCCCTTGTCCAGGTTTCAATTTTCAGAATATGTTCTAATTCTAATGCGTGACTAAATAATTTTAGAATCACAAATAAACGATTGGTTTTAAAATAATTATATTTAAAACTTTAAACCAAGGTCATAGATAATAACTTAATGTTAACTGAATCTCGAGTTAGCAAACTATAACAATCTAAAAGTTGCTTGCGATTAATCGGTTTATTTCTTTCAATATTTTATCTTCAGTTTACTCTCATAATATTAATATTCAAAAGTTGGTATGAATATTGTATTAGATAGTAAAAAAAAATGTGCTGCAAGTTAATAAAACTAAGCTTCATGTACTATTTGTGTTTTAAATGTTCTAATCAAGATATAAATATGCTAGAAAATATGTGTTATGCTCATATCATAACGATTGGAATAAAAATAAATATACTTAAGACTTTAAACCATGACTATAAATAATAACTTTTTGTTTACCTTTATCCAAAGTGATATAGATAACCTTGCAAATTCTCCATAATTATAAATTTTGGTAGAAGTTCTATTAAACCAATTGGTCAATCGACTTAATGCTAAAGCGGGCTAAACTCCAAGATAATTTCATCTAGATTATCCTTATATTCATCGATATACCCTTCTCCTTTAATATTGCCTACAATTAAATGTATATAGCCTGTACAGACAGAAAGAGTAGGCCACATTTAAAGTCTAATGTTGATTAATCATTGTGCAAAGGAAACACTTTCTCTGGTTAAGGATGTTACTAAACACTGAATAATATTTACAGAATTTACAATTAAAAAGTCTTAGTATTATAATGTTGAATAATAGGCCCTATGATGTATCTTTTCCCAGATAATTTCATATGCGCTATGATATTGCATTTAGAGCTATAGTTCTGAACTGATAGATTTCATTATGTACTCGGGCAAATTGCATTGTGTTTCAGTTTTCTACTTGACAAGAAAACATAGTTAGGTCAAATAATTCAACGCTGATTTAGAAAAGATTTTATTACTAAGAATTACTTATCATAAATTCAAAAATATTGTATTCATACCAGCTTTTAAAATGTTAAGATTATTAGTGTAAACCAAAAATAAAATATTGAAAGTAATAAAACAATTATTCACAAATGACTTTCAGGATCTTAAAATCACCTTTTCTAATCACAGAACAAAATGGGTTGGTTATAATTGGATCCAACATTTTCTTCTTCTAACAATAGATGGGTAGTAGAGTTATAATTTTTGTCATTTTCAAATTCAATCAATCACACACTTTGAATTTTATCTGTCCGTTGTAAAAAATCAAAACCTATTTTGGAGTTATCCCATTTAAGAATTGGACAAAAGCTATAGCTCAGCCAGAGTGCATTCAGATAAAACTCTTTCCTACTTGAACGTTGACACTAACGACACGAATTCCTGAGTTCTCAATCTTAATAGTGACTCTGACCTAGAAGGTTTTAAATCCAGAGAGAATTGTTGAAATCTTGGATTGAATAAATAATCTGGTTCAGATTCTGATATTTCCAGAGCGATTTCTGAGAAGCTTGGACAGAATAATAGATATGATTCGGATGCTGATATTCCTGAAAAATTTTTGAGGATATTGGACAAATAATGTCTCTGATCTGAAAAATTAATCCGGTCTTTGTGCTGATAATTCCGGATCAAACGTTTGGAACCCTGGACTCAAGAATGAATCCTGTCTGGATGATGTAATTTCCGCAGAGAAGTCCAGGGATCTTAGAATGTAGAATGAATCTGGCCCTAATGATGGTATTCCCAAAGCAAATTTTTGGATTCCTTAGACTGAAGAATTAATCAAGTCCGGATGATAATATTCTCAGAGTGATTTGTTGGAATCTTGTAATGATAAATGTTGTTCAAGAGCACGATGGGTGACCTGGCGGTCTAGGGGTAAGGTGTCAGACTTCTGTGCTGGCGGCTGTGGTTCAATCCTCGGTCCCGGCACAGATTTATCTGATTACCAAACCCTTCCTTCACCTCTGACAAGACATCTTATGAATGTGGGGAATGCCAGGCCTCCACCGTGGTTCGGATTCCACGTTAAACTGTAGGTCCTTCATTTCATCTCACAATCACCCTACCATTACACATTAGCATAAGTGCGTATAACCCGAACGGGTAGTAAGATGCGGTGCTAATAATAATAATAAGAGCACCATATCCAGAGAGGCTCTTGTATAACAGAATCAGGTATTATGAACGAGGCACGAGGTTGGACATCTATGACAAGAACCCAATATTTTGAATGGTAATATAGCGAGGTGAATTTATACAAAATTCTGGTGTGAATTAGAGGGTAAAAATCAAATCAAAACTATTCTTCGCGATAAGAACATATTTTCATTCTTCACTCTCCAGCCCTCCTGTAGCGTAATTATAAACTCTATTAGGTTTACCGGAGCTGGGATAAAGGGTTCATTTCTTGTTTATAGCATGAACTTTTCCCTCCGTCAGTCTTTTCACCCTCTGATCGTTTTATAGTGGTTTAGTTCTGACTTATGTTTGTAATATTTAACGATTTTGTTCAAATTGGTTATCTGTGGACTAGTTTACACGACATATTATAATGCATACTTATATTTATAAAATAAATTAATTCAAGGATCGTTTACCCTCAACAAATTATATAAAACTTGAAATTTTTCAAAATTACCCTTGAAGATCAAGTTCAAAATGGGTCTTTGGGAATAGTTTCTCACGATAAATATTAATAAGTTTTTATTTTAATAAATTAAAAATAATTTTAGCAAAGTTTACAAGTAATTCTTCTTTAAAATTGTTAATTTGTTGAAAATATTTTTAATAAAATGTTTTTAAAATTCATACAATAAAGGGGGATTATTGTGATTATCAAGATGATGTTTTTATTTTAATGAGGACAACAGACTTAAGGGTAGTTTACTAGAAACTTATTTTTGTAAATGTTCATCCTAGATATAATACAAAGTATGAGAATGTTTTTACGGTTGCGGTTGTGTTGTACCATATATAAAATAAATGTTTTAGAAATTTGCTTATTTTCCAGCCTTCCTAGTGAAACGCCTGCCTCTCATCGACCAAAGCTGTGTGTCTGTTAGTTTTTCCCTTTCCACTTTTCTAATATTCACCGTTCTTAAGTTTGATTCCTCCATTGTGGTAGAGGTAATTTTGAGATTAGTTGGGCGGATTGCACTTTACACCCCCTAAGTTGCAATAACTGCTTAACAAAAATGGGCTATGTATTTACAAAGAGGCTTAATTCAATCATAGTATTTTTTTAAAATGATAATTATATGTTTACCACCCCACCTGTCTAAAATTGTTTTTTACAGTCTTAGTAGTATTATTCTCGAACAAACGGAAAATGTAAGACAGGATTTGAAATAATTTCATACTCTAAAGTTAAATGCCACCATAGCACCCCCAGCAGCTGTCAATAATTGCTTTATAGACCTAGTCATATTATTTTTTCATGCCAAAAATTATATTCACATCCATATTATATTGTGCTGAACAACTATCGATTTATACATATTTAGCTTACAGTTTTATCTTCATCATTTTCTTCATTAGTTGGAACAGCATCCTCTAACATTACTCAATGGAGCATAAATAATAATAATTATTCATTTATTATATTGTACTCTCTGTTTGGTTCACGGAGTTATCAACTGGCTTCTCTTTGAAAAAGAATATCAACAAGGGGAAGAGGGCAATCATCGATCCCTTAGGATAAGGTCTTCAAGGATCGCCGACAACCACTCAGAGATAGGGATTAACTGGCTAAAGACTGTACCCTGCAATAACATCTGTAGTCTCAAATAGCAACATTATCTATCCTTGTCTGACTGTCACATATCTATTTGACGTATGAATAAACTCTCATTTCTCAACATTGTGTTCGGAACGTAATACAAAGTATATTTTGAACTTATTATACATTCTGAANAGAAGTTAGTCTCTATACTACTCCTAAACATTATAAGTAAAATTAAATTGTATTAGGTACGTATCTTACACAATGCATCAAAATTAGAAATCGATGATAAAATCCATGCTATGGTAAATTTTATTTACAATATCATTTCTAAGAGCTTATTGATTAATATTGGTAGATGTGCGTAGTTTAGGATGGTATGGTAAATAAACAACAAAATACCATTAATACTTTCGGTGTATATTATATTGTAGAAAAATTAACTTGAGTTATTGAACTAACATGTGCGTAGTAAATAAACATGTTACACTTTTTGACTCACTTTTAAAAAAAATTTGATTGAGAACAATGTTTATTTCTTTAAGTATATTAAAATATTTGCTCATCGCTCCTATGTCGTTTTAATCTTTGATTATATGTTATGTACTATACATAAAATCTAAATTTTCAATAACCATTGGTCTTACTAAAATATATAATTAATTATTTACTGAACCTTAAACAAATGTCAAACTATGTTAGCTAGTGTAACTTTTGTGTTTTAAATAATCATTATAGTCACATTTTCAAGGCCAGGTAAACTGTGGGATTGATACTACCAAGTACATAATATATTTAATTGTCCAACCGTATCCAAGCTTTGAGGATCAGGAGGCTGACAAAACCTTAACTCCATACTCTCTGCCCAACTTGTTTATTAAGCTTGTTTCTCTCTTGTATGTATATATACCTAATTGTATGTGGTGCAGTGTATATAACGTAATGAGCTATTACCCTAAGTCTGAAGTTTAAATAACATCCTCCTATAACATAATTTGTAATGTGTAGCGTTCTATTTTCCACGTGGTTGTCAGGAACCTATCAACCATTAAGATTATGATCAGGTTGTTAAGCTCTTTCAATTATACTCATTAGTTTACTGTAATTAGAGCTCTGAAACAATTGTAATGTATCAGTTATCTAAACATATATGAATTATATAATGTAACAAAGATGTCCTTTTTAGTCACACTGCATTAGGTGGATTTTTACGGTCCTAAACGTAAAACGGCTATATCAGGGATCAAATACGTCATACCAAAGGCATATGCACATATTTTAAAGGGGAACTTTCACACAAACTAGATTAATTACACTCCTTTACCGTAAAAATAAGCAGTCTAACCTCCAATGCGTGTACTATGTCCCTATCTCATATGCTACACCAAATGTAATCAAGCAAAGTAATGTTCTTACTTTTCAGGGTAAACAGTTCGTTTAAAGGTATCAAGCATACCTCGCATAGTTCCACTATAGAGCAACTTATAAGATATGGAATAATGTAATAACTTAAGGTAAGACTACTACCTTTCAGGATGAACGTAGTTTAAAGTGATAATCTCCCCAAAAGTGTCAAAACAAAAGTTATACTAACATTTCAAAATAAAATTGAAATAAAAGAAAACGCCTCATGTATGTATGATATTTTCTAACGTCAATGCCAACAGGAATTAATATTTAAACCAGTGCACAAAAGTGAAGAGGTTCTCTTTAGCGTTGCAATGCTATTTATAATAGCAATATGGTCTTAGTATAATTCCAAGTAAATAGTAAATATTCAAATAACATTTTTGAGAAAATAGGTATTGAATAACTATTCCCATGAGCTTTGAAGTTTTACTCTATCAAAATACATTACTTAAAGGTACAATATAGCCAAGAAACACTTTTAACTATCTCCAAACACTATAAGCATTGTACTGTTATGATTAGTATCATAAGAGTAATCTAATGAGATTATCAATTGTATTGGCTAGAAGATTATTGTGTGTAGCCCATGGGTGGTTAAAGGTGTAAAAAAACATATAGATACAACCCAGGACTATTGTTTATTTTCATAATCCAAGATAATTAAGATCTAGTAGATGCGCTCTTCTGATCAAGTTTGTAATACCAAGTCTTTATAATATTATGATGAAGCAAAAAGTATTTAGATATGTATAAGAAACTCCCACTATCTCAGTGCGTATACCAAAGGCATGTCTAACGAAAGATTTATAGCTTTAATCCCTATCAAAGATACAATTATCAAAAATATAGTTAACTTTCTATCGAATTTATCTACTCATACAATTACTTATTTCATAGCCTTGGATGACACAACTCTTCGTGAATATCTTATAGTTCTAGCAAACCTATAAACAAAGTACAAGACTAATAAGTTCAGAATGTACATGATTTGAGTTTAATAATTACTAACAACAGTATTGTAACTCTCTGGCTTCACTTTCCGCGTATAAATATACTGGATAGGCGTCTCCACATTCCTGGCGTCGCGTCGTCCTTTGAACGTGGGTTTCCCACTTTGACCTTCCAAGATAGCCACTCTCTATGGTCGGGAATCATCAACCCTACTAGGGTAAGTTTTCACGTGTTGGCATCAATTTGTTGCGCTGACCTCGTGATAGTATCCGTTTCGATTCCCGTTCAATCTACATTCTTTATTTTATTATTCCGATTCTTTCTTGTGATTTCATTTTTCTTTGCTTAATCCATTTTTTTCTTTCCTCCGTCAGGTCAGAACTATTTGAGACTTCTTTACTCTTATTTTGGCGTCGTCCATGCACAAGCTGTAGGATCAAAGTTTACACACCTTCCTTTTCACTCCCTTATTTCATTCAAATCTTGTGAAATGACTATTATCTTGTACAACTCTCACGTGTTTTGGTCCTATTTGCGGTGGGTGTATCTGGTTTTGACTCCTCAACTGTAATTATTATAGGCTATCTGTTGTGGGTCGATATGAGTTGTTTTGACTTAGACACACTAGAAATTCTATTTGCCTACGTTCTGGTGGTTTTTGTTGACATCCCAGGCAACCAATTTTATTCTTACCAGGAATGATTTTACTTTTTTACATACACATTGTTGCCAGTCAGCGTGACCTCCTGAGTCCAACTTTCATGTCTTGACTGTTCCTGATCCCCGTCCTTTAATTATTACCACCTGAAAGATATGGACTGCAAATATAAGTCCTTTTTCCCATGGAACATATTTTCCCGTTAGTATCCCACGTTGATTGCTTAGTGATGATGATAATAATAATAATAATAATGTTCTTAAATTAAAGTGCTAGCCAACAGTCGAGACCTCCAATAGGATTACACTAAAGATATATTAGAATTTATAACATATGGTCTGCATTATGTTCATTTAGAGGCAATTATAATAAACAAATTTAATAGCTAAATCATGGTATAAAGGAAAGCAATAAAATAATATTCACTAATAGTAACTATTTTAAGGGAACAGTTCACAATAAACAGAGAGTAGTTAATGATAATAAGTATAACTATAATTATATTTTTTTATTAGGATGAAATTAAGGCCAGCGCCTTTTATTAAAGCTAAACCCTTTATAATAAGCTATTTTCGTATTTATTATTACGGAATAGTTCACAATTCTGACACTATTTAAATGTTTGCGTTTGGCACGTGTCTCGGGAAATGATCCCGTATGTACTTGCCAGCCTGCCTTTTATATAATGCTTGTTTACGTCACTTAGTTAATTTTCTCCAAAATTGGTCAATGTACTATTTTTTATATTTGTCATTTAAAAATATCTTGTGTTCCCTTAAGTTTATTACATTATTTTCTCATTTTTTCTATTTAAAGTTGAAACACCTTTTCTATTTTTATTTTAAACATTAAATGGGTTCTCCAAAGTTCTCTCTTGGTCCTTTAGTGTACATGTTATTCGCATTCACTGAATTCACTCACAGTCCGAAATTTTTGGCTGCAGGTGAGTTGCGGCTTCACGATGTGATTGGCTCTGAAGAGACAGTTGAATTGCAGCCCCCACACTTTTAGACTCACGTACGAATTGTGGCCCATGTTGTTGACTTAACCTAACCTAACCTATCCTAACCTAACAAATCTTCAAATTTGGCCAAAACCATTGAGTGACAAGAATTGAGAAAGTTTGGATATTACGAGGGACGTCGACAAGGGACGATTATAGGTTGTATCTAAACGTTTAGACATCATGATAGAAATCACACTGATAATTAGGTGGACGCAGCTCATACCTACTCTCAAGTGAGTGGGTCGTATTCATACGTGTCTCCCAAAAATCTGGGCCGTAGCTCATTTTTCATTTCATGATTTGGCCGCAACTCACATACATAGATTATTTTAACCACAATTCTTTGTTGGTATGATTATACAATGCGTTGTGGGCTATTAATTTATTATTTTTAGTCAACAGTTTTTTTGGGTCGATTTAATTGTGTCTACAAGATTATTCTGAATTATTAAGATCATGTGACAAAGGTCATTAAGGTTTCATTAAAAACGAGGACAGCAGATGATGTAGCAAACGTAATTTGGATATATATTGCTTGTTGGAGCTCCAAATATATACTTCGTAGTGATAATGACCGCTAATTTTGTAATAAGCTACACTATCCATATATAATTTACTTCATTTAAATCTATCTTATTAAATATGTATATGGTATACATTGAGAAAAATAGTTCTGGATGATAGAAGGTCTAGCCACTAAATAGAACGGAATCAAGATCGGTCACGGTAAACCACGCCACTCCCAAAACCATGGATCATTCGAGCGAGTTAACCAAGATGTCCAAGATAGTTTGGTAGCCAATTCTCTGAGTTGTGATTCAGCTCTTAGATTTATACACAGCTAATGAGCTAGCAGTTACCGCAATGGTATAAAAAGGACTCCATATGAAGCTTTTTTTTAGCTTTTCGTTGAATATGTGTTTACTTTATTCCTGCTTGCTTGATAATATAGCTCACTTGAGATATGACAAATGAAGAGGAACTTGAAAAACACCTATCTAATATTATGTAGAATTTGAATTAAAGAAGTAAGGAAAATGTCAACCAACATAGAATAGAAGAGGATGAAAAGTCATTGAAAGTAATGACTAAAATATTTAAGAAAATATAGACTCTCAGGTAGAAGGTAGACTTTGTCATGTGTGCAACGATGAATATAAAGAAGGAAACTCCTGTTTAGAGTGAGCACAGCACTTTGTCATCATACAGCTCTTTAGCTGAATCTGAGATTCCTTTGTGTCAATTTTGCTCAAATAAAACGGCCATTGATACCAATTGGAAAATCTGCAAACGCGGATTGGAGGACCAATTTGAGTTAATAATTGAGAGTTTTCAGAAAAAGTTTCAACCAGTCTGTTGGTGATAATGTTTTAGTAAATATTCCAGAGGTGGATCGCGGTCAATTGGCTCCTCACAACGTAATTGCAGTTGCGATGGATTTTGTTGAGCCAAATTTATTTTAGCCTGGAACAAAACACATGAAGTTAGAAAATATCTATTCTAGGAATGAAATTAAGTTAGCTTCTCATAAGTTCCTCAAACTGACTGATGTTTCCGACTTTAAGGTGACTACGGAGCAGAAGATATGTTTTCATCTGGGTCAAAACAAGGTTTTGTGACGTGTAGTTGTAGGAAAGGCTTTAATAATAATTACAGTTCTTGGGCCAAAAAGAAATTGAAATGGATGGAGTATCCGGATGCAATCGCGGATAATGTGTCCAAATACGAAAGAGATAAGTACTTAACTGCAATGCAAAATAGAGGACAAAATAGACTGGTCAACTTAAGACAAGGGTACAGAACGGAGAGTGACAGTGACATGACAGTAGACGGTGACGCTACAACAGATATAGATGACACACAACGGTACGACTTGACTAATTCAATGGGTGTGACAAAGACAAATAGGATTATCGGCTGGCTGGGTAGAATGTGATGGGGATCTACAGGCAAACCAGAGCCTAGCTGAGGGAAGGAGTGCTCTCTGGATTCCAGTAGTGTGAACTGCTGAGGAACTGGAGGGCGTCTTGATACCAGCAAAGGAGTACAAGAGAACAACATCTTCAGACGGGAGAATAAATCCCTCACTCATAGGGTCCAGCCCACTTGGGGACAAGTGTGTGATCCTGGAGTAGAGCTGTCGGTCATCCGATCCATCGGATGGCTGCTCTCAGTTAGAAAATGGTTCGGCGATAACAACTAAAATACCCTGCAGCCAACTATAAGAAGGACTTGTACTTAGGTTAAGTTTGTATGAAGTATTTTTATAAATCTTTACGTTAAGTTAGTTGTAAGTCCATAGGTGGTGATATTGTGGGTAGTAAGTGGAGCTAAATCTCAGGTAGGGCGCCTCCCCAGGTGACGGAGAGGGGGATGCCCACCCCCCACTGGGGCTCTCGCCGATCTGGGGACTATTAAATCCAGAGTGCGGTGGGACACCCAGCGGGGCAGAGTACCGGGGGCGAATCAACTAGTAGGTTAGGTATAGAAAAGAAGGACAAATAGGACTTTTAGATTTAGGTGTTTATTCTAAATTTATTATCGTATTTAAAAAAAACATAGCTAAGAGGTGTAATGTTAATTCGAGATATGGATCTAGGTCCCAAACTAAATGCTAGGAATCGGGTTAAATAGTGTAAATAAATAAATAAAAAATTCCCAATAACATAATAGTAATTCATGTAAGAATAAATAATGATCAAGTAATGATAGTAAAAAAGTATTTTATAAATATTTTCTATTTGATTTGTTAATTATGGCATAGATTTTCATGAAGCTATAATTGTATTTTTCTTGTAGCTAATTAATACAAAGAAGAAAAATGTATCCGTTAGTTTTCAAACAAGAAAACATGTTGTATAATAAAAAAGGTTTTGAAATAAAAATAATAAAAAAATTCAATATTAAAAAACACTAAGACAAATAATACATTTACTAAAAAAAATTGGAAATTGGAAATGACCCAACGTGATTTCGGTAAATTGTGAATAGCATATACATTTTATTTGTGGGTATGATTATCTTAGTGGTTTCAAATGATGTGACATTAATTTTCAGGCAACCTAATCTTTCATAAAGGTATGTTTCCGGTGAATGGATGGCAGTGAGCAAAGTCTAAGTCAAGTTTACTGTCTCGTCAAATAAGATTACAGTTGCCATAGCGTAGCTTTGCAAATTACAATTTTAGTCCCGTAAAGGGACGATAATGTGGCGTTGCAAGATAGTGACCTCAGCAACACATCTCTCGCATAGCGTGTCAGTTTGTAAACAAAAGTCAACGATTTGTAAAAACAATAATTCTTGGGAGTGTATAACCCGAACGGTTAGTAAAACACGGCGCTAAAATATCGTGGATCTGATGATCTCATTTTCCCATTGTTCTTTGGTCTGGAGAATAAACGGATTTATAAAGTGACAAGGCGAAGAACAAATGATTTAAACGGAACCCAAAATCAATTAAGTAAATGCAATTTGAAGTATGCTCCATTAATACGGCACGTAGAGCAGTCCTTTTTAAAAAGCAAGCAACACCAACCATGTCTACACGTGTACGTGTAATATTAATACCAGTTAGGATTTCTAGATACACATTTAAAATCTGTCCGATAGAAATAATTATGTAAAACTGACTTTGAAAAATCTGGAGTGATTTGAAGTAAGCTTGTTTTCAAAGATCCTACGATAATGGAGATTTCATTGAAAATTTGTAATGTTTGTATGATTTCTAAATTCTGTTGTATAATGCAATTTATTTTAAGTTTTTAATTAATGGCAAATCTAAGTTTAAAAAAACAACTAATAATGCAATAAAATTAGTTAAGAAATTAATATTATTTGTGTATATTTAGAATAGTAATTCTATACTAATTCTTTCAGAAAGTTGCAGCCATATAATTAAATTTTGTTTCGATATCATATGTCTGTAATATTAACGTGTAGTGGGGAAAGAAGGTTTAATCTTTGTTACATATTTCACATTATTACATATTTGTACTACATATTTTATTATATATTTTAACAAATTTGATACATATTTATGTAGATATTTTGAGGGTTAATGCTAGATAAAAATCTGGGCTTTAATTATGACTAGTTTCTTATTTTGTATTTATCCTCCTATTGTTGTGGTACTCGTCCCCTGGTTACTTAAAATATCTATTCCGATTTTTCTTTGAACATGTGAACGGGTTTTGTCAAGTCCAAAGTCCACCTTTATCACGCTTTCCTATCTTGAACCTAGCGTCGATTTAGCGAGGTCACTGTGTTCGGTTGCCACTTTGTAGACTACTCTCACAGGAAGTCGTGTGTTCGAATCTTAGCCAACTTAATGTACGCCTTGGTCGTTCTCGAGAGTACGCGTGTTTTTTTCATTTTAAGGTTAATGTATTGTATCCGGGTGCCAGAGAAGTCATTAGCTTATCATTGTTTTATGAAGATGATTTTATTACTCATATTAATATTAATTTAAAATGAATACTACATTTATTAATTTAAACTTATATTTACCAAGCTGTGTAGTTGTTATTAACATATCAAGAATAACGTTTTGCTTTTACATCGTTTATGCTAAAGCCCAAATTGGTGGGGATGCCTGATTAAGGCTGCCAAAAAGCGAATATCCATCCCAGATTATCAAGCGGGATTTGATTCAAATCTCACGGGTCTTCAGGAAGGCTGTGCCAATATCAAGTGATTCCTGGAATATGTCTTTTTTAAACGGTTCGTGTCAAGAGCCAGACTTTCTTTTAAAAACTAGCGTGGCTAAACTGATGGGAGTGTCCTTGTGAAAGGCCATTTCTTTTTAAAATATTTGAGATTTTATGTCCGGGTAATAAACCACCCACTATACAAACACATTTTCCCCCTGACGATCTTGAAAGTGATAAAACAAGCCAAAAATATTCTACTCTGTGGACGGGCTGTTGATGCTATTAAATGTGGTGTTCTATTTCGTCCACTAGGGAATTTCTAACGAAATGTGTTCTATATTGTCCACTAAAATATCATGGAGTTATCGTTAAGTAAACACTATTATTGTTTGTCCCATCGCGTTCGTTGAACAATATAAAAGAATCTCCTGTGGCTTGAGGCGTTACCCTCTCATACATTGGGGTAAGAACAATATTAGTAAAGGAATATTGTAAGGGTGAAAATTTAAATATGGTTATATTGTTACATAGGTACTCCCGTAAAATAAAATAATTAACATAAAATAATTAAAATACCAATTATATTAAATTTCAACAAATGACGTTTTTTAAGTAGACCCCTATATACAAAGTAATAAATCAAAGTCAATTAGAGTATTGTAATGGGAAGAAAGGAAATAAAAGCACTTCTATTTTTAACATAAAAACATTTAAATTAACACTTTTAGTAAATTTTAACAAATAACCCTTTTCAGAAATGTACATAAATGGTAAATCCCAGTCCATGAATAATGTAAATTAAAAGAGCTTGTCAATTGGTAATAATTTTGGCAAGCTATGTTTCATAGTTTGTTTCACGTTCAGGTTCACTCCCTATATTCCATTCACCGTAGGAATTGACTTCTGAAAGTCCTTTTTCCCTACCATAAATCTACTATATAGTAGGATATTGGTAGGAAAAAAGACCTTTCAGAGAGTAATTCCTACCATGAATGGAATAAAGCATCTCTTACAATAACAGCATAGGCCATGGCCTGTAAGCATTTACCGATACATCATCAACAAGATCCGTCATCGCTTTACCAAGTCTCGTCTAGCTGCATTTACTTCTTACGTCTCTTTAGCGAGGCCACGCACAGTTCTAGTTCAGCTGTTTCATAAAAGAGCGCGTCTTGTTTTAAAATCATTACCAACTTGATAATGTTTGGTTTGAAGTTCCATCATCCTTCAACTGCAATGGCAGTCTTGTGTCTTTCCTCCCAGCAGATCCACATGTCCTTTACTACATCATTCTCTGACCATTGTTCCACAAAGTAATAATTAGATTGTAAAAAAAAAAAAAAAAAAAA
>CABFVX010001344.1:0-51191 GCA_902151425.1 Timema shepardi | reverse complement strand
ATATTGAAATTGTGTAAATAAAGTGAAAGTTATGTGAAAAAACGGCCCGGATTTAAAGATTGTAAGATACCGGGCCAGCAAACACTGAATAAATAAATAAAAAAAATGTTCAACTGCCTCCCATGTAGGACGTACCTCATTGCACGATAGGGTAACACCACATCATAGAAGAGGGGAAAGAGAGCGTAAGAGTCGCAAGCGATTCTTTATTCTTTATTGTTGAGTGCACAAGATAGGCAGACGGTTTACTTAATAATATCAGCACTTTAAAATATTCGAGTGCAAGAACTGGGAGCGGAGTGCGCAAGATGGGGTTTGACTAGATGGGTTTGAATATTTTTTATTACAAGTTATATACGTTCTTTATCACATGCTATTTCTGTGAATTTCTTCTTACATGAATAATAAACTAATTGTTTTTTGGTCATTTCAATAATGGTGTTTACTGGAATTTATATTATTTACTTATTTCGTAAAATGTTTAATGTAACAATAAATTAATGTAAATTGATGAAGAAATAAGTCTACATTATTCATATCATGCAGTATTTTAAAATCCACCTTATTAGCGATGCTCACACAGCAGAAGTGTTGGATCTCTTGTGTGTCCATGTGTATATTGGGTTCGATTAGAAAGGCGTGAATGATTTTCAATGTTGCTGAGAAGATTCTGTTCAGTTTGTAGGATCATTCCTGAACCTGCTAGTAAATATTCAGATTTTATTAGCTATATCATATTTGGGCATATTGGAATAGAGATGAATGGAGTAGTGATCTCAAAATTAACAAAGTACAGATTTCTTCTATCCTAGAAGTCACAAACTTTATGACCTGGATGAACCTTGCTTTTATAAGCCTATCATAGTTGGATGCCTTCTCAATAAATCTAAATGTACTATTCCTTGATAACATAGGCCTATATTGCTGGTTTAAAATTGTGCATTGGTACTTTGTGCCTGGCTACACATAGCATTAACTTTATTAATATTTCCTATTGATTAGGTATTCCGATTTATTCATCCTATTATATTCTGTTTCACCTTAGAAATACTTCTCATTTCCACCCTATGATTGTAAATACTCGATATATGTGCCTCGGTGTTGCCTAAGTGGTTGATGGGCTCCTCCCAATACGATCCTATGGTCACTATTTTGTTTGCCTTTAGGATAATTGACATTTTTTTTTTTGCTTTATACTTAGATGCAAAGTGAGTGGTAGTTCACTCAAACCCATTTCAACTAGCTTAGGTTAGCTAGGTTAGCTAGGTTATCTTAGATTAGCTAGGTTATTCACCTTGCACCTTGAATATTTATTTAATACTGTACCTCCAAATATGATCTATCAAACCACATCCATAGCAACGCTGGAACTGGAGTTAATCTTTCTTGGCTTTGGATCTACTTTTCACAAGAGGGGTGGTCTGCTCACACCCTATGAACAATGGTAACAACGCTAGATAGTAGCTCAATAATATTTTACCCATTTTTTGTTTTCTGTGCCAAAAATGATCGAAAGCACATCAAACCTGTTGTGCACTATTATTGAGTTTATCTCCCCTTTCTGATATTGTTTCAAAACGTTTAGCTATATGACATTAATAAAGTCAGTGTTTAAAATAGTCTTATATCAAATCGATCCTGAAAAGGAAAAATGTTGTTGAATTCTTAGTGGATAGTAAGAAAATAGTAGGAACTATTAAAAAAAGGTTTATTGCGCTCACGGAAATCTTAATTTCAAAGAAAGAACATTTTCCTCTGGGTGGCCCTTATAAGATCGTTAAAAAAAGGTAACATTATTGTGAAAGAGGATCCGCCCTTTGGCCATCCAAGTTTGACCTTTGCACCCAACAATATTATGTAACATAATGAATCAATCATTTGGAGGGCTTGACGTATCGGTAACAGAGACTTGTCCTTGAAACTCGGAAACAGGAAGGGAACGATGGAAACCATAGCTACGCAACTGAAACATTTAAAATATGATGGGGACCTGGTGGTCTAGGGGTAAGATGTCGGACTTCTGTGCTGGCGGCCGGGGTTCAATCCTCGGTCCCGGCACAGATTTATCTGATTACCAAACCCTTCCTTCACCTCTGACAAGACGTGTATTAATCACATCTTGTGAATGTGGGGAATGCCAGGCCTCCACCGTGGTTCGGATTCCACGTTAAACTGTAGGTCCTTTATTTAATCTCACAAACACCCTACCATTACACATTAGCGTAAGTGCGTATAACCCGAACGGGTAGTAAGACGTGGTGCTAATAATAATAATAAAATATGATAACGGTTTACTCCCTGATAGCTGAAAATAAAACACAAGGCGCAGAGAATGGCTTTTTATTCTTAACCCTAGGCCCGATATGAGATTGATGGATATTACTCTTTTTCGTGATTTAAGAAAAGGGATAATACCTATATCATTATCCTCTTTGAGAAAAACCTAATAGCAATATAATTATATCGAGTGGCATCACACATCTTTGTCACGTTAGATGTTGGGAAGATAAGGTGATAGAAATTTTACTTTGGGGAATAAGATCTACGATTTTGGTTTAAATCGTGTAGCAAAGAACAGTACATTCCGTGATATAAGTTTTAACCGTAAACATATTTCTAAAGTGAATGAAACTATTTCAACCAGGAATAATAATTGAAATATATCCTTCTAATGCAAGAACGCACAACAGTGTGAGAACAACGGAAGTTATAATATAAGTCCAATAGATGTGTTGCCAGATTTACCATACATAACTAATTTTATCCCTTAAGATTTCCATTATTTTTGCCAATGAAAAACAGCATTTCTGGATGATAGCAGCTTAGGAATCATGATTAAATTATTGGGGAGATGAATACGTGACTCCAATACAAAGATGAATATTACCAACAAGGAATACAAAACCTGGTTTAAATATGTTTAAAGCCCTATAAACATAAGAAGAGTACGTAGAAAAAAAGGTGTTTTCAAATAAGGTATGTGACTATTTCTATATCAAATTTGACGTATCTTTGATCAGTCTAGCTAGGAAGAAAATATGGAGTAAGTTTTATTGACTGTCCCTAATAATATTAATATGAAAACCTAGACTATTTTTCCAATATTAATTATATGTGTCTATGTATATATATATATATTAATTTTCCACTATTAATTATATGTGTCTATGTATATATATATAAAATGTATATTGTAAAATTAATCTACGTTTATATATATATATATATATATATATATATATATATATATAGAGAGAGAGAGAGAGAGAGAGAGAGAGGGAGATTTCTCAGCACAGCGTCTCACTATTTGTTCAGATTGTATGCGATGTACTGTACATATTAATATAAGAATCTATATGTAATCTATTATTATTATTATTATTATTATTATTATTAAGTTAGATATAGGGTAACCTGGTGGTCTAGGGGTAAGGTGTCAGACTTCTATGCTGGCGGCCGGGGTTCAATCCTCAGTCCCGGCATAAATTTATCTAATTACCAAACCCTTCCTTCACCTCTGACAAGACATCTTGTGAATGTGGGGAATGCCAGGCCTCCACCGTGGTTCGGATTCCACGTTAAACTGTAGGTCCTCCATTTCATCTCACAATCACCCTACCACTACACATTAGCGTAAGTGCGTATAACCCGAACGGGTAGTAAGACACGGTGCTAATAATAATAATAAGTTAGTTATATTTTGATATTTTCACATATACATGAATATTAGTTATTTAAACTTGAAATTTAGATATCATATTTACATGAAACATGAAACATCAAAAACAAAATAATTCTTATTATTTTTTACTAGTTCCTATATTATAATTATGATTCACTTTTACTGTAGGGCTATATTAAATATTTATTTATGAGAAACCACTTCGATGGTTGAATGCTCCATGGTCTCTCTCTCGCAATAGACTGGGCTGCCAATAATGGGTAGACAGGGGTTCAAACCCCGTCGGGGTTATTGAGGTAGGCTTACATCAATGGTGCTGTACTCTCTCCACAAAAATAATACGCGTACAATTCCTATTAATTCAATCTTTCTTATGCTTAACACATTAATGTAATTGATACATATGCGTACAACCTGAACGACCGGGAGACGTGATAGCTAAAATTATTTTACTCGGCAATGCATTTATGAAATTTAATATTATATAACATGAAGAAACAACTTCATGTCATATGGAAATCAAAGAAAGTGCTGGAAATATAATAAACATAATTACCTAAGCCTAATCTACAGCATTAGGAAATTGAAAGTCTATTGCCGCACTCCTAAAAGTACGCCACCCAGCCCTATTTTGAGCTAGTTCAATCCAGTCCACCTCATTATACCTTATCTCTATTTTGAGCTAGTTCAATCCAGTCCACCTCATTATACCTTATCTCTATTTTGAGCTAGCTCTATCCAGTCCACCTCATTTATACCCTATCCCTATCTTGAGCTAGTTCTATCCAGTCCGCCTCATTACACCCTATCCCTATTTTGAGTTAGCTCTATCCAGTCCAACTTATTATACCCTATCCCTATCTTGAGATAGTTCTATCCAGTCCACCTCATTAAACCCTATCCTTATCTTGAGCTAACTCTATCCAGTCCACCTCATTATACCCTATCCCTATCTTTAGCTAGCTCTATCCAGTCCACCTCATTACACCCTATCCCTATCTTTAGCTAGATCTATCCAGTCCACCTCACTACACCCTATCCCTATTTTAAGCTAGTTTTAGCCAGTCCACCTCATTACACCCTATCCCTATTTTAAGCTAGTTTTATCCAGTCCACTTCATCACACTCTATCTCTTCCAGGTCCATTTTAACGTTATACTCCCATCTGCGTTTATGTTTCCCAATGGTCTCTTCTGGTTTGCCAGCTAACACCCTGACCACGGTTCTAGATTCTCCCATCCACGCTGCTCATCCTGCCCACCCTAATATACGAGACTTGACTATCGTAACAATGTCCTGTTATGAATACAGGGCATGCAGCTCATCATTGTGTAGCCTCCTCCCCTCTCCAGTAGCCTCATACCTTTTTAGACTAAATGTCTAGTTAAGAATCATGTTTTCAAATACCCTAAATATTTGTTTCGTTGTGCGAGGTAAGAGACCATGCTTCACATTCATATAGAACAACCGGTAAAATTATTTTTTTATGTATATTTTGAGTTTTACATTCCTTGAGAGCAGGCAGGATGTCAAAAACTTACTGACCCAGTAATAGTATGTATTTCCCGACTGTACTATTTTTCTAATTTCCACTCTAATATCGTTATTGCTACGGTAGTTAAAATTGTTCCGAACTCGGTCAAATGAAATGTTTTTCACTGAAATCTCTAAATTATCGTACTTAATCTGTTTTCTCTTTGTGATCATTTGAATAGTATTTTCAACGTTCACTTATAAACTTATTTCCTTACAATCCTCTAATATAATTTCTGCATTTCTTGGCACAGCTTCCTTACTATTACGCAACAAAGCCAAACGATCTGCGTGTCATAATAGCTGCATTGTACCCTTTAATGTAACCCTTCCCTGCTCACTTGAATTATCCTAATAGCATACTCCAAGGCTTGATTAAAATGTAATGTGAGAAGTACATCTCCTTGTTTCAACCCATTATGTATTTCGAAAGTTTCCGATATAAAAACCGACTAACAAATAATTAAACATAAAATATGATAATCATACGTCTAAATAAGAAGTTAAGGACTCTTGAGAAAAAAACATAAACAAAAAAAACGGAATTATTGTTTATGCAAGAAAAGATATTTTAAATAATAAATATTTTGATTGAGAAAGGGAATTTAGGTGTACGGCAAGTTATAGTAATGATAATGATCATATGTAATATTTATGTCTGCCTTATATCCATGAAATATTTAAACAAAGGAATCTATATACTCATAAAGACATAATTGGATTATTTAATGGTTTATATAAGAAGAATCAGAGGATATTAAAATTATTTATTCATGATTTGCATAATGTGTATAGATCATGCTAACATTTTGTTAAGGATATACTATAAAGAAATATTAGACCTACTCTACTTTCGAATAAAGAGGACATCATGCCAAACATAAAAAAAAAGTTTTACAACAAAGTGTTTACTATATTGACTACCTCTGAAATGATAATATTTGTAAATTTGACTATGGAATTAAAATTATCGAATTATATTTTGTCATGGATAAAAATAAAATCGAAAGAAGTAGTGAAATATTAGTATAAGGTTCAATCTTGTCAAATTTTCACTAACAAGTTTAATATTAGTTTATTATAAACCCAAAACCAAACATACGCATAATTATTGAACCTTGATAGGATTAAATGGAAAGGTGCACCGCACAGCTTTTCTCTCTTTTTTTATCATAATTATACTTGTTACTCGTAAGATATGTGAGACGAAATAATATTCATTCTTTTAGAAACATATTGGGAAAAAAGAAAATTGCATTTGACAAAATGGCATATCTGAAATAATAGACAATGTTATAGAAACGTATTAATTATTTTGGGTATAGGACCACATGAGATCATAGTTAATATATTTATTTTAGTTTGCGTGTGCATTGTGCAGCCATTCACAAATATTAATTTAAAGGTAGTTTAAAAATGAAAATTGGATACAGGAATAAGGCCAGAGACTAGGCCAAATATCTAGGGCTCATGTCCAGTTATGTTTTTCATTCATATTTAAATTGTATTGCTTTATCATGCAGACCTAAGCTACCATGGAATTCTAAGTCAGGATTGCTTATTGTTTAGGTTCTGTCCTTATTGGTGTGTTATCGCATGGCAAATTTTCTTTCACTTAAGGTTTTATTAATTTAAAATAGTCCTAAATGTTTTCTAGCAAACAGATGCATTTAATAACTAGGTTTATGAGAATATTGTTAATTTATTTATCTCTATATTTAAAAACAAATTACTATATTTATATATTTTTGAAAATAAAATTAGGTTTATTATTTTGTTTTATATCTAACAGTATAATAATAGTTCTTTATACTTTATTATTATTATTATTTAGCACCGCGTCTTACTACCCGATCGGGTTTTACGCCTTAAGTACTAATTACGCTAGTGAATTGGGAAGGTTTAATTAAAGGAAGTGAACCCGCATTTGCGTGGAGGGAGAGTGGAAAACCATTTAGGAAAAACCACCCCCAGTTCACCCGACCGAGATTCGAACCTTGATCTCCCCATCCTAAGCAGTCGAGCTCAACATGACTAGCGCGTTAGTCAACTACGCCACCGAGGCGGGCTATAATTTATCATATGTGTATATGTTTCCTCTCTTACTATGCATTCAGGCTAACCACATTACTACACCACAGGGCTAGGGATGAAAAAGTTAGACTTTGGAGTAAACGTAACCATATTTCGTTGAAGGAAGCAAAACAAACAAGAAAAAACCCCAGTAAAATTAGCGAAGATTCGAACACTTACCTCTCTGTCATCTCAAAACTATTCAAGATGAGACTCACGTATTTGCTTGTGTGCCTAACGTGCGAAAAAATATCAAACAAAGAAGTCTAAATACTCATAAAGACATAATTGCATTATTTAATGGTTTATACAAGAAGAATCAGAGTATATTAAAATCATTCATCCATGATTTGCAAATGTTTATAGATCATGTTAAAGCTAAAGTATAACATAGTTTTAAAGTAGTTATGTTATTTTGTGCTCCAAGTCATAGGCATAACTCATCTCAGCTCTCCACATATTTACACCAACTAAATAGAGAAGAAGAAGGTAGAATTGATATGAAATGCACACAAATATTCGTAGATGGAGAGTGGGGAACCATTTAGTAAAACATACAATTCATTGTGCCCAGAAGGAATTCAAAAATTGATCACCCCATCACCAAGGAACATGACTAGAAGATAATGAATTACGTCTTAGTTCGTGTACTCGCCAACGTGGGCTTGACGTTATTCGACGATTCTAAAATATATTTGTGTTTTTTGATATATTGTACAAAACATAAATGAAGTGAGGTATTTTAGAATGTATATCTATCTTCCAGGGTTTGTCCTAGAGAAAGAGGAAGTAGATACTTAAGACTATGAGGTTGTCCACAGTAGGCTAGGAGACTACTTCCTTGTATCAATAAAAAAACTCTAAAAAAAATTATAAGGTCAAGAGGTTTGTTCTAGTTGACCTTCTACACTTTTTCTTGCCAAGTTCTGGTTGCATGGGTGTGCGTGTCGAAATCATTGTTACACACGTCATATACGGTAGTGCCTCATTAACGTTGGACATGAGTAAAAAACTTATATTTTTAGGTAAGAGGCGGTGTTTCAATTACTCATAACTATAACTATACTCATAACTATATTTTTATGTATTATATAACCTATATTATAGTGATGCTTTTGAACTGTAATAAAAGATATAAGTTTTGTCGATAGTCATGGAATCCAAGATTTAAACTATATAATGATATTTCATGTTTAAACCAATTATATAAGTAACTAATATATGAATGCCTCTGGTCCAGTAGGAGGCTGCCATCGACACCCCTCTTCCTAATATCCACCCCCAGACGGCCTAACCTTGTCTTCCCCTCGTTCCCCACTACCAGCTCATTAAATCCCCTCTTCTTTTAACCTCTTACCCAATCCCTCCCCCATCAGTTCCCCCAATCTTCTTTCCCCCCCTAAGCTCATCCTTCCTCCCACCATAGCCCAGAACACGTCGTACAAATCTCCGGAAGCTGGGTCGCCAAAGAAGTGAAGCCATAACGTTAAATTCCCTTCACTACAACATAAAAAATATCTCCAACTCCACCCCCACCCCTCTACCCTCTCCTCAAAACCCGAACGCACTTCACCAAAGACATAATGAGGAATTCCCTATGAATGGTGATGATGATACGTTACTATCCCACCATTAAACCAACCTCTACACATACTTCCTCTACACACCCCTCAAACCCTCCACCAACAAACCAACCCCTCTTCCATAAAATGTATAAAATGTTATAGATCTATTTTACCAATCCTAGAGTATGGAAAAAAGAGGTGTAACAAAAAAAAACCTTACACGCCCTAGCTCTTTAACCTCTCCTCAAATCATTCTCCCCTTGACATGACAGCCACCTAACAAGCATCTTGACCCAAGTCAGCTTAAACCACTCATCCATCTAAATACTATAAGACTCAACATTATTATCTCATGTTGACTTAATAGGTAGTCTTTTCATTGTTGAAGATATTAAGGATGCATGAGGTATGATATTTCTCATCATTGTGCATACTTTATAACCGCTACCACACCTCCTCATCGGACAAAGGATCCTCCCCAAGCCATGGAGCAGGTTCTGACAAACTTGCCAGCCTCACTCTCTCTCCCCTTACTGCTTACCAGGTATGCTTAACCAGGAAAAAAAACCTTGCAAGCCTTTGAAAATGTAAAACCTTTATCGGAATTCCTATTTTACTAACCTTTACCTACTTCTAGAGAGCATTAAATTTAATCATAACATTTTTATCAATTACGAAATATATATATTTTTATTTGTTTATCATTCATCTTATAAATATAAAACAAGTGATAATCGTTTATAGATTAGAACAACATACCTATAATCTATATGATCATATTTAATGGATTATAATCATAATACAATAAATTATACTAGATTATAGACCTACGATAGCACATTCTCTAATTCCTTATTGATTTATACATATAATACATTTGATCATACATGATTAGACACATATCATACTTAAAGCAATTCAATTATTCCTCATTTGTCGTCACATATTAAATTTAATGATAGTTCTGTGATTATACCATGCATCACATTTAAACAGCTTTTAATAAACATTCATGCATCAAACTTAGAATAAATTTGAGCACCATTCATTGATCATGAGCAAACTTGTTACATGATAGAGTATACCCGAGTTCATAATGGCCATTTTTTTGTTCTATAGCTGTCCTCTTCCTTTATTACGAGTTCTGATACATTAAATACAACAACCTCAACCTCAAAATAACATATATATATATATATATATATACATTTACAGGTGAAATTTAAAAGATACCACCAAAGTGTCAACGGGGAGTACCGTCATTGGTTTAAGTATTAATTTCATGAAACATTCAAGCTAGGTGTAATCTCTTCGTTGATTTCACCATTGTGAAAAGATTCTTTTTCTAAGTGTTTAAAGAAGAAGTCCTGTAATGTCCCAGTACATTCTCTATCACTAAACCCCATAATACTTAATAATACTTAATGGCTTTCATTAGGCGAAACCAGGTGACCTAGCGGTCTAGGGGTAAGGTGTCAGACCTCTGTGCTGGCGGCCGGGGTTCAATCCTCGGTCCCGGCACAGATTTATCTGATTACCAAAACCTTCCTTCATCTCTGACAAGACATCCTGTGAATGTGGGGAATGCCAGGCCTCCACCGTGGTTTGGATTCCACATTAAACTGTAGGTCCTCAATTTCATCTCACAATCACCCTACCATTACACATTAGAGTAAGTGCGTATAGCCCGAACGGGTAGTAAGACGCGGTGCTAATAGTAATAATAATAACAAGGCGAAACCATATATCAAAGCATTATTGCATTTTATTTTATTACATAGTTCTGACTCATACTTGATACTCATACCAAATTTGCTTATGATTAATTTATTGAATCGATTTATCATGCTTATACAACATTTTATTATCATTCATTGGTCAGAACCATATATCATATTACATGACATAGGATCATTCTTATTTGATCAATGTCATCCATCGTTTCTGATTCATCGATTAGATTCGTGTATTATGCTTCAATGATATACTAAATTCTTCATCGTTCATTAATATGAAGCAGATATTTGATCACCCTGAATGGATTATTCGATATTTCGTATTGATAGTCATCCATAGTACGTATAAAACATTCTATTATTTTTCATTTATCAGACAATATAAATACTATATATTTGAACATCCTTCATAGATCGTATGTAGAGATGTGATATCGAAAGAAAAGTATCGATACTCTACCAATTAAACTTATCGGAGGAAAATATCGATACCGTACTAGTATCGATAACATTAAGTATCGGTATCGAAATTTTAATATGGATTTTTTTTATCTAGTAATAATAATTTCAAATTTCGCATAGTAATTGTATTTTCATATTTATTTAAACACTGGAAATTATTATGATTTAACCAAAGTATACTTAGGTCAATCGCGTCTATTTTATGTGTTGGAACTTGGAATTATTATATGGTGGATATTATAAAAGGTTTTACAATACCAGCTAGAGTTCTTCTTGCTTTTTACACAGAAAATGAGGGAGAATTGAAAAATAATGGCTTCTTCCTCCACAGTTCACCCTAATAAACATTTAATCTCAGCACGAGTGAAGATAACAAAAACATTGTTTCTTTCGATATCGAAGTGTGAGTACTAATAACAGTAAAAGTACCGGAAAAATTATCGAGTAGGAAAAACTAGTATCGAAATGAAAATATCGATATTAGCAAAGTATATATACATTGTCACATCCCTAATCGTATGTATAACTCATGCTTGATTAAAATCATGAAATATTATTATTGGCTATTTGGCCATCTTTCTATTAATATAATCATTCATCACCCTTATAAGACATTTGAATTTTTTTTAATATGTATACTTACTATACATTTGCTCATCATTCATTCAAGAAACATAAATGAAATTTGATCTTCACTCATTGAAAGCTTGGACACACACAAGATAAGACATGAAATAGTGGATATTTGAACCCTTAAAATCTACATTATAACATGCATGAATGTAAGGTATATTCGTACTCTTTGACTTCTTATGAATATCCTTAAAATGTACATTATAACATTTATGAATATACAGGTATATTCGTACTCCTTGACTTCTAATGAATATCCACTACCGTATCTTATTCTTCACATGATTGTCACAGTTAAATATTTGTAGTGGGGGTATCTTCGGGTTTGAACCCAGCGTTAACTAATATGGTTACTATGATGTGTAAGAAGTCACCATTAAATGTGTCCGATAACTTAACTTAATCAGTACCAAAGTTAGAAAGAACCTGGTCAAGGTAAGTAAAACATTTATATAAGTTAGAACCAAAGCAAATTAATTCAGGTTATGCCAAATATTAAGTCTGATTCCAATATAAGAAAGTCAAGATATATATAAATGGTATAGCCATCAATAAAGCTATGAAGCAATATATAGTGTGGTTAAGATATGATGTAACTTATACTAATGCACTGCATTCCCTAAAGTATTAATGATAGTGCTATTATTGCTAACTAAAATGAGACCGCTACCTTAAATAGATCAATTATGATTTAGTTTAGTAATTTCGTTAAAATTTAATCAACCAAGGTAGGATTGAAACAGTGCATTATAGTCAATCAGCTAGGTGAAAAGACAGTATCATTTCTGCGGTAAAGAAGTGTGAAGTGTCATTTTATTAAGTTTTTTTGTGTATATTACGAATATGGTAGCCAGGAAATAAAAATTGGCAGCTTTCTCATATCTTTGGCTACAGAACGTTGAAACAACGCAATTTTTAGTTTTTGTTTATTCAATTACCTTTTATAAATTAAAGAAATAATCGCACAAAATTCGTTTGGCTGTAAATTATTCTCTACAAAATTTTCAATTCATTTTAAAATTTGAACCAACAGAAAAGCCCTAACGAGGGTCAAACCTGAAGAATTTCCAGCTATTTTGGGTCTTAAATGCATCACGAAAAGTTAATATGCTTAGAATCCATTGCACTGAATTGCAAAGAATAATAAATGGAATTTAATAATGATTATGTGTAATAATTACTGATATTCACAAAACATTGTGCAGTTTCTATTTGTGAGACAATCTTTCAAAGTTACTCAAGAGCCCAGGAAACAGAATAAATATAGTTTTTGATTTGTACAATACTAACTCAATTAAAGACTTTAAGAGAGCTCACTGGCTAGATAATACTACACCTGCATTGTATTAAAATATCGAAGGAGGCTTCAAAGTCAAGTCTTGACCACATTTCCTTACAGCTAGTTCAACAAGGTTAACCGCATTTAGTTTATAATTGATTTCTGTAGAGTACCCATCTATCAAAGCAATGTGCATTGTAGAGTTGTATTCATTGCTAATGAAGACAAGTGCTGGGAAGTAACATCTGTTGAAGCGACAAAGTTTACTGAACTTGCTTGTGACCATGAAGAGGCAAACACAAGGCTAGCCTTACATTCTTCACATGTTGGAGAAAGCAACATCCCTGCAGTAGTTGTTAATGATGACACCGTTGTCCTAATCATTCTGATAGGTTTCATTCAACAAATTAAATGCCAAGATTATGTGATAATAGATAAACGAGGAAAAGATCGGGTTTTTTTCCCTTCAAAATGTCATTGGCAAGTACAACCCTAAACTACCATATGGTTGAAACACTAATGACTTCATGAAAGCTCTGAGTGGGTCAACTACCAGGCCGCTATATCGAGGGTATCTCTAACATGCTTTCAGATGGCTCCCACACCACCACATCATACTAACATGGCTGGTATGAGGATAATGGCTACATTTCCATCATAGGCACAAACTGAGGGGGTGTTTGGCATATTAAGCACTCCAAAAAATATTTTCAGGGGTGCTCAGCACCCCCAATATTTCAGACTTTTTAAAATCTTAATTTTACGGCGCTAGTTCTATCTTGATTATAGGGCTACGTTGCGAACAGGGTTTTATAGCATTGCAAAGGGCAGGTGCTGCAATCTGATATGTAAGCAAGCGTTATTATGTTGGTAGCACTCACCCCTTGTGAACTGACAGCCTGGCATTTTTCAACATATTTCCATAATAGTTTGATTAGTTGCAGTACTCGTATTGTATGTATTATATTGGTGCTGTGCATGTTTGTTTTATTTTATTAAATTTAGTTTTATTTTATTTTACTAAACATACATTGAGACTAACAAATTGCACCTTAATTTTGTCCATTTTTTAAATATGGTGCTTGAAATTTGCAAATGTTATGACACACCCACACATATTTTTAAGGAGCAGTCTCTATGTTTTTTACAAGTCGACACCTATGATTGTCATTAAGAGACTTGGAAGTCAATCCTCTCCTGAGGAAGTACTGGCAGATGTCCAGAGTACTTGGAGATGATATCATGCAACATCTGAACATCCTGACAACCAGGACCTTGCACGTGCTCCGACGTCAACCTCCCACGCACCGACATCAGCAGCTGCTCGTGTGATAAACAATAAATTGATACAGAATATGAAGAGTACGAAGATAATGATGGTGATGGTGACAATGTTAATGACGATGATGATGATTTTGAAGAGGAATGTTAGTGAAGTTATAAATTGATTTAGAGTACAAATAATTGTTATAAATCCGAATATTACCATAATTATTTTTTGTTCTAAAATAACATTAGTTTTGTTTTAACAACAATTATATTAATATGGGTTCTTGTTCCAAAATTCACCATATAACTAATATATATCATTATTAAGATACGTGTAAATAAATATGCATTAAACCTTACCAAAGTATGAATTTACCATACTTTTTTGTGTCAACAGTAAAACTAAAATGGGAAAGACTGATGATAAACTTTGTGATTTAATAGAAACCAAAAAAATTTGGTTTTGTGAATAGGAATTACATATCAATGTGTTATAGTTACGTATAAAATTCAGTTTGGTGGATTTTAAGCATATAAACTTTTAGTGATGCATTTAAGACCCTGACTAGCAGGATATTATTCATGTTTGACCCTCGTTTGGGCTTTTATTGTTGGTTCAACCTTAAAATAAACGGAACCTTTTTTTTTGTAGAGGATTCATACTCAAACAACTTTTTCACGAATATTTTTTTTTTTTAGTTTGTGCTTAGTAAGGTTAGAAATAAAAACAAAAAAAGGTACATTTTCAACGTTTTTAAGCAAAAGAGATTAGAAAGCTACCAATTTATAATTACGAGTTTCCATAGTCGTAATCTGCACAGAAAACTGAATAAAATGACAGCCTGCACGTATTTCGATATAAATGGGACTAATTACTTGTAATTGGGTCTCTTGCTTATAGAGTATTAATAAATATAGTGATATTGTGCCTGACCAGTTTTAAAACCTTTCATCTCCTCAACATAAGCATTCTAATTTATTTAGAGAGTAAAGCCTTCCATTCTTCCTCCAAGCCTAGTCAAAGCTTTCTCTATACATAAGCCTTCTAATTTATTTAGAGAGTAAAGTCTTCCATTCTTCCTCCAAGCCTAGTCAAAGCTTTCTCTATACATAATCCTTCTAATTTATTTAGAGAGTAAAGCCTTTCATTCTTCCTCCAAATCTAGTCAAAGGTATCTCCTTAGTTTTTTCTCTTACAAATATACAGTAATTACCATAACGAGACTATCCACGTCATTTTCCCTCTGGATACCTGTCAGAAGGAAGGAGAAATCTCAAAACATTATAAGGAAGTACGATGTCATGTTGTTTATTAGAAAAATGTAAGTTGACTACAATGTTACTACAAAAGATGTGATGTAGTTTCTATCACTGATTAAAGATACTGAAACGTAAATACCATGTAGACCGTTTTGCCACAAGCCCACCGTGAAATGTACAAGTACAAGGGAAGAATAACTACTGTGTACCTAAATGGCTGGGTCTAACTTGCTCGTTCGCAGCCCAGAGATCGTTCATCCTCTCCGATGATCAATTTCTGACAAGGTACAGCAGGATGCGGGCTCTCTGCCCAAAACTTCGATAGTCATCTAACTTAAAGGAGTAACCTCATTGTTTGTTTCGTCATGTTTCTCCAGTATGAAAGGAGGGGCTCTTTCAGGTAAACATAGTTTGCCACACTTAGCTTATCAAAGTGCCTCTTCAAAATGATGTAGGGTACAACACGGTGGATACTTAAGAATATGTGAATCGGTGAGCTGGCAATACCATCTCTATGTGGTCAATGTGTATTCTCATTCAACAAAACTAGAACTGCAAAAATACAAACAAATACACTAAGTAACATCACAATACTCCCTCTTTCAAAAATACTTTTAAATTATAATTCACAAAACTTTACCTTAAATCAACCGTTCTTTTATTTCTCACACTTATGAATAAACTATCTCACATTGCTATTAATATACTTTTTTCTACTTTCTCTTAATTAGCTCTCGACAATAAAGACATCAGTCCGCTAACATTCCTATTATTAGCTGAGCGAGCTAATTCACTGTTTAACATCAATAATTTGTTTGTTTACTACTTGTAATATTTAGGATAACATACAGACTAACTAGACTACATCAGAAACTTTTTAACATTGTAAATACTACTTAAGCCAGGGGTAATTTTACATAACTATCTATAAATATAAAAGTTAATTCATCTTTGGAAGATACTGCATATATCCAGAAATTGTTCTTATATCTTAACATCCATGACAAAATTATTTTCTTACTCGTTTATTGTCAAGACAATACTAACGGTTAGTGCGCAGCTAGAAATGAAGCTGTTTAAAACATCCCATCACATCATTTGGGCAGAAAGTAATTCTTGAGCATTTACTTTTACTGAAATTAACTCTTGGTATCCGGGAAAATATTTATATCTCTGCCTAAACTGGTCAATAGATATTTTGCCCCAGGGATAAAAATAACAAATTCTTAATAATTTGAGGTTTCTGAATCCAAAAATGACCAAAACATGAATTATTGGTTACTGTTTTTGAGTTGCAAGAGATAGTGTAATTGTCTTAATATTTATAGCCCTATTAACACGCGTGCAATCAGTAGGATAATTTGACATCGCTGAAAGAGAATAGTTTAACAAAACTGAGTTTGTTGGGTGTGTACCCTCAGATTAGAACGAAAATAGGCACGCGGATGCTCTTTAGCAGGCCTAGTGATGGCTTCTGAGAAGAAAATATGTACATATTCAATGAGTCAATGGTATTTTTTAGCACCGTGTCTTAATAACTGTTCAGGTTATACGCATACTACGTAATAATTACGCTAATACGTCAGGGATGAGGAAGGTTGCATTTAGAGGAGGTGTGATCAGATTAGTCTGGAGAGAGTGTGGTAAAACATGTAGTAGGGAAAACAACCCTCAATACACCTGACTGGGATTCAAACCCCAATCTCCCTATCATTGGAAATCTAGTCTATTGTGTAAGTGACGCCATAGACGCTGCGTCCACCAAAGCAGGTGACGGTTAATTGCCATGGAAAAACCAAGGGTAACTCAGTCGTGTACATTAGTTTGTGTGATGCTATATAAAGTTGATTTATATTTTAATACTGTGATTTTATCGTTTATTCCTGAAACAAATATCCATGTCCCTTGTATGCTTGATTAAAAGTTATTTTTTCTGTTACATTTTTGTTAATTTACATCAGCCAAACAAAGGCACAAATTGACTGTGTTGACTCATAAAGCATCTCATCTTGGTTTTGGATAAAAGGTGGGGGGTCTAGATAGTAGTTGGGATCTTAAAATAGGTTGCAAAATTGCATTTATATATCTTTATATTGGTTGAAGGGTGAAAAACAAGCCATGCCTTTCGTCGTTCCAATGATGTGGAGAGAACTGAGAGATCATAGAACAAATTTCCACTTCTTCCTTACTCCTCTGATGGTGGGAATGACTACAAAAGAAAAATTCAGCTTAAATTATCCTAATCACCAATCCGAAATTCTACCAGTAGCTCATGAAGTGAATTTTCCTGCAAAAACCCCTGGAGAAAATCACTTGTAATTCAGAAAAATCTAGTGACAAACCTCAATTGGGTCCAACAGTAGAAATTGGATATGAATTTCACAGCAATTACTTGAAAATGCCTCATTTAACTATACAACCACATCTTAATGGTTTGGTGAGACACTTGGAACTTATTAGATCAAAAGCTGAAATAATTTATTCTAGATTACATTAGTAGAATTTGTTAACAGAAAACATTAAGGTTTTTACATTCAGATTTCGACACTCAGAATTTGTCTCGTTCTTTTCTCAGGACAAGGATCACATATTTTGTTAGAATATCTAGGTTTTCATAAGTGCCCTTAGAATATAACATTATCTACTTTGGTTGCCACATGATCTTAGGCACCACTCACACAATAGACTAGACTGCCGATGACGGGGGGGATCATAGTTTCATACCGGTTGGGTGTAGTGAACGTGGACTTTGCTCAATGGTTTCTCACTTGCTCTCCAGGCAAATGCGTTCACATGCTACCGACTTTTATAAGGTGTTGAACTCATGCCAGTAAATTATACCAAGATTCGAAGCCTGACCTGAATAGAACCGGTGACTAAGTGTAATGAGAGTATAAAGTCTTAGATTAAACGACCACCGCTCTGGTAGCTGGTTATGGTATAGTAGATTGTTGCACATAAAATATATTTTCATATATTTAAAATTGTCTTGGCATTCTCAGCCAAATCTAGCCTATTGAACTATACAAACAAATAACTATATTTGATGCAAAATGAATGTAAAACTGACTAAACATTGTACATTTAACCAATATTATTAATTTTTTGGATGTTATGAGTTGAATAACTCTTCAGTTTTCAACGTTAAAACTGTTTAACAGTACTGTGTTATTTATGACCGGGTGGAGTGCAAATCAAGCTTCACACTTTGCAAATTCTAAACACGACCACACATAAATGGGAGGTGATAGTGTCCTATTTATTGTCCTATATTTGATATATTCTTATAATTTTTTCGCTGTCTTTCTTGTAAAGTAAAAAAAAATAAAAAATCTTACAAGACAGATTTTTCATGCTTTACTCTACTGTAAATATTTCATGAGGTATAATATATATATATATATATATATATATATTTAAACCCCTTGTAAAAATGTACAGTCTAGACTTTGCAAGCTTTGTTCATAACTATTATTACTACAGCCACCATAATTATATTGGATTTCCCACATAAGTATAGCAAGAATTTGGACGTGATGTGTTTGGAAATTGTTGAAACTAAGGAACAATGATGGTTTTCATATTTTATAAAAAAAGTAAGTTATTTAAAAAAGTTATTTGTAACTTATTGTCTTTCACCAGATGAAGAAATGAATATTATATAATCTAGCATGCTTATTTCATATAAATATTAAGGTTCAATTTTAAGTTACAATACGATTACGCCACTAGGCAGAAAAGGGACAGCTCTTACGGGGAAACCACCAAACTAGAAAGAGATAATAAGCGTCCATAAGAGCTTATGGAAAATGGACGTTATCCAAATGATACCAGTCTCGAGACCAATTCACAGAAGATGAAGATCCGGAACTGCAATTCCAGAGTGAAACGGCCTATTGAATTCTACTTACCATAGTACCCCTTTTCCACGATCCAAATGTCTTGGTGGAATCGCTCGCCATGTTCGTCGCTGACGGCGCCGAGATTCTCAGACAATAAATCCAAGGGAGAGTCCAAAAATGAAGATTAAGCGACATATTACACCCCATATCTTTTAATAAATATGTCAGATATTTAATCCAGTATGAAGTTTGGTATGTTCTATTAAATATGATCATACATGCTAGATGTATAATGTTATCATTGATCAATGATCAAATGTGTTATAAACATGATTCATTACAATTTCATGTATGAGGTATGTCTGTGATTAATAAATAATAAATAAATATCTCGAAATATAATGTATGAATCTGTATTACTATATTTCGTGTTTCTGATAAATGCAGGAAGATTAAATGTAGAGCTCTACAGAAGGAGGTAAAGATTGACAAGATGGGAGTAAAGAGAGTGGATGTTCAAATTAAAAGGCTTGGTAGAGTCTGCTTGGACGAGCAAACCTTATAAATATGGGTCATGTGCTAGCGGTCAATTATATGTGNGGGGGGGGGGGGGGGTGGGGGGGGGGAGAGGTTAGGCCTGCAAACTTGTCATAACCTGATCAAAGGCTTGGGGAAGATCATTTCTTCGGTAAGGAGTTGGGGTAGCGCTTATAAAGTATGCATGAGGATGAGAATATGCATACATTATACATCTAATTTATCTTCAAAAATGAAAAGCGTAACGTTTAATACAACATTAGATATTAAGGATAAGCCTTGTAGTATTTAGGTTATTATTGGATTGAGTTTGATTGCATCAAGACGCTGGTTAGCCGGCCGTCACATGTCAGGACGAGGAGGGCTTAGGGGTGGAAATGGATAGGCAGGGTAAGTTTTTCTGGTCACACCCCTCTTTCATAATATACCCTAGGAATTATACAAAATGTTAGTGGGTAATGGTAATGGGTTGGAGTATAGGGATTGAGAGATGTAGAGCTGGAATGGGGTTTTGGGGTTTGATTAATGGTTTAGTAGGAGGGTAGCATCACCATTCATAGGGAACTGGCCGTTATTGGTTCTGGTTGTGGTGGGTTATAGGTGTGTTGGAATGTGTTTGAGGGATATGGTTGGAGTTGGAGATTTTAAATCTGTAGTGAAGGGGTTTCTGTCTATGGCAAATCGGATTCCGGGAATTTTTTAGAAGGGGTTTGGATGTTGTGTCATGTCGGGATATCTGTGAGCAGTAGGTTTGGCTACCTATTATTCTAAGTGTATAAGAACAGAAGGTCAATGAGGTGAACCGGCAGGTTCACCTAAAAGATCCTTTTACTGCACATATAAAGATAATGTAAAAACCCTTATATCTTCTGACGTTGACCTCACTAGAAAAATGGGTGAAGTGGGAAAGAATGTAAGAAGGAAGGTTAGGGGTAAAATAGGTTAATTTGCTATTATGGGCCACGATGCTGGTCCTCTGTCTTCAACATGTGTAGGTGAAATGAAGGAGAATTGCATCCAAAATTTTCGGGAAATTACTATCTTGCGTGTTGAGGGAGACTTTGAGGGTTAAAAGGTGGATTGAGAAGAATAAATGGTGGTGAATAGTTTGGGACATTGGAGAAGGAGTGAAAGGAGGTAAGGAAGAGATGATAGGAAGAGAGTAAAAAGGAAAAGGGAAGGGGGAAAGGAGTGGTGAAGAGGGACTAGGGATTAGGGAAGATGGGGACGCAGGGGAGTTGGGGGATGGCGGGAAGGGGGGGCCTTCAATGGCATCATTTTTCTGACCCAAAGGCATCTTATATTATAAACTTGATAACGCACAGTATTCAATATATTCGAAGTGTAACACATTTTAATGATTTTGTTTTACTATTTATTTTAAGATTAATACAGTAGTGTTAAACTATAAATGTACGACCCTCAGGTTTGTATGTTTATCATGACACATATTTGATTGTTTTTTGTTTTTTAAAAAAAATTAATTTATGTATTAATTGGTTAAAGACGATATGTACAAAGTTTCTGACACATCCTAAAACAAGTATAGGGATAGTTACATGCTTATGTGAGCATGCTAAATACTAATTAAGAATTCAAATTTGATAGAGCATAATTTCCATTTATGACAATTTTCAGTGATTAAAGAATCTACATTTATTAATAATTAGAGTTTTCCCACTTCATCTCTTGCACTTCACTCATGTAAATTAACTTTCTTTTCAGCGATTCATATATCGACAACGCCACACATTAACGACTACCTGAAGTACGTACATACATACAAGCACAGATGCATAACTAATCGCGCTATTTCCTTACGGTATAGTGGATAATATGTGCCTACACCGAATGGTACGGCATCCTTATCATAATCAGCGAATATTGTCATGGGTGTGGGTACAATCAAGGCTAGCAGCCTGGTCTCCTTTAAGTTAATTACTAAAAGAAACTGTGGAACATTTGCCTCGGATGACTGAAACTATAATGGGCAGCTGAGATTAACAAGGCAGAAAAACACGGTTTATTAGAAATACCTGTAGTAAAGAATCAAAATAAATTGTATACAATTCTACAATCCCTGAATCAATATTTGTTCAATTAATATGTGGTATTGTTACAATGAAAAACAATATAAGTAATTTAAATTTTTCTCTCATTTTATCAAGATTGTCTCTTTTGCGTGGAGGCACTGTTGAAATGAACACCAATAAAAGTAGGTTGAATGTTTGCATTTCTTGTGGAAAACAGCGAGAGAAAGAGTATAAATCTACTATTAAAACAAAACTAAATAAATCCAATCTACACGCAAACCATAATATAACTGATAAAGTAACTAGATTTATGGTATAAATGCAAACTAACTGTGGCTCGATTACGTGCAGGTATTGAAGAAATGACCACTAAAATAAAAAGTTGAAACTTAAGATTTAAGAAACAGAACTAAATGCACTTAATTTACATAAAATATAGATAAATTTAAGATGCAAATGTAGACTAAATTTTAAGGCAATGATGCAATGAACTCAAAAATAAAAAGTTTAAAATTGCTATCTAAGAAAGTAAAATAAAGTGAAGGAACCACACCAAACTAAATTGCGATTTTGACTTAGTACCAAACAGTAAGCAAGAAAACTATTCCCAGCACTAACACATTCAACTCAGCCGGAACGTTAAATGCTAGAAATAATGAAACCGACCTCAGACCGGTGGTTAATGTGCGTACAAGGAATCCCGAAGAAACACGACCCCCTCCTCAATGATAGTATCAAGTTACATGCTTTGTACCCGTGACATAGGTTTACTGCTTACGCCCAAATGTTTGACATGGCTTCGCTCTCTGGAGAGATAGTGAGGTGGTATATAGTTTAATATGTTCCTGAGGAGAAAACAATAATTGCAATACTATAAAAAGTCTCGTCTCGATCCAATGAGTATTTTTTGAGTTTACTGGCAATAAACAAACAAACAGACAGACAACAATTCTAAGAATTAATTATTTGGTCTTACTCTCGAATGCTTACACTACCAAGAAAAAATAGAGACTCCATAAAAACTGTAATATACAGACAGACCTTATGGTTTTACTATACATGCATGGATATTAATAAAATAGAATTCAAATGAAAATCAAATATTTTAAATATAACTATGCACTATTTACTATTAGCTAATCGCTATTCATGAATTTAGAATTATATAGATCTAGGATCAAATGACAGGCAACAGCAAGGCCGTAGCCAAGGGAGTGGTTTCCCCCCCCGAAATTTTATGAAAAAAATATATATGGCTTTATTTATGGTTCTAATAATATCAAAATTAACATACAAGTACAAATTAGGGGGCTTTTACCATAAAAAGCACTACAGAGTGCTTATAAAGGTGTTTAATATATAGAAATTTTCCTAGCCTTCGGCAGTTAGGGTGTTACGTTGCCATATAAAACACTTCAGATTGCTTCTAGAAGTGTTTAATATTTATAAATTTTTCCTAGCCTTTGGCAGTTATGGTGTTATGTTGCAAAAATAAAACACTTCAGATAATTTATAGAGGTGTTTAATATTTAGAATTTTCTCTAGTCTTCGGCAGAAAGGGGGTAATGTTTCCATAAAAACCTTCAGATCGCTTTGAGAACTGTTTATCATTTTTTCTAGCTTCCGGCTATTGGGAGTTGTGCTCACCAACCCCCTCCTCACCCCTGAAATTATTGGTTGACTACGGCCTTGGATATCAGGTCACTTATGTGTATTTTTATTTGTCAAATAAACACTATCTATACTTCTAATGTACTGTACGTGCATAAAATGACTGAAAACATGCCTAAATAAGACGCTAATGCAAGCACGCTAATAGTGGCGAGACATTTTTACTAAGACACCAAAATAATATTTTGAATTTAATATATAAAAAACTTAAATGAGTAAATTAAAAATAATAACTCAAAAGTAAGCACTCTAACTTTAAAAAAAAGCTGTTGTATTAGTACCAAGAAACAAAACAAAATAAACCTAATTCACACGTAATCCAATTAAGTTAGTGAAAATATATTCTGTGACTTCAAATCTTTAGATGACAATAATAATGCCAAAAGTACCAAAAATATATTTTCTTGTTAAATTATATCTTTACTCTCCAAGTTTGTTTCTATCCCAAAACACTCGTTGCCAAGGACTTTCAAGAACAAAGTTGTGCGAGAGCGTGTTAAATGGATTAGAAGGTGCGATCATCTGTTGGTTCAGCCAGCAAATCCTCACGCCTCCTACCCCCACTTGACTTTGTTCTTGAAAAGTGCCAGAGCAAGCAAATCAATGACAACTAATTCTCACTCACTATTCACTTTTACTAATATCGTTCTTGCGTGCGTCCTAAACACACACATTAACCTTATCAGGGCTGTCCATAGGTCGGGGTGAGCTGGGCACTCGTTCCGAGCGACTAAAACCAAGGGCATCTGAAGCAAGTGAGAAAATATGCTTTTTCCTTTTAAGGGGGGGGGGGGATTTTAATTCTTGACAAATTTTATGTGTACTTTATAATATGTACTTATTATTAAATAACACTTTTTGGGATTCAGGAATGCCATTGATAGTACAGAGGAAGGACAATTAGATTTTATGTTAAGAACATTGGCTGAAAATAGTTTAGTATAAGAGGACTATGGGGAACACGTACGATAGTGTTGCCAACATGAGGAGTAAAAACCAAGCAAGCTATGATTCTTCAAATAAACTCAAGAGCTTATTTTGTATCTTGTGGATGGCATTCATTGAATTTAGCGATTTCAGATGCAGCTTCGTTATCAAGAATATCCATCACACTTTTAGGTTTTCTGCAAAGAATCTATATTTCTCAACATCTGTTCAACGTTGGGAAATATTGAAGAAACATGTCTCCAGCCTCACTAATAAGCCATCAAGCACTACCTCACTGGGAAAGAAGGATTGATAATGTTAAGGCTATAAGTTATCAGATAAAGGATGTTTGTGAAGATCTAATGGAATTTTTTTAATTGAATCCGACAGATGCTGGTCTGTGATGTAAGACACTCTCTTTAGCTGATCATTTGATAAAATTTGAATTCTAGATTTCTTTGGTTGTATGGTATGATATTTTGTATCAAGTAAACCTTGCGAGTGAGGCAATACAAAGTCCAGCAATGGATATTGTCACTGCTACTTCTTTAACTAAGAATTGTGTGAAATACGTCTCTTCATATAGACACGTTGCCTATGAAAATGCTATTATTACAGTGAAAGAACTCACAGAACCATTTGGAACTGATCCTCCCTTGCAGATTGGACACGTAAGTGAACAAATAAAAGACATTTAGATTATGAAGGTCACGGTGAGCCAGAAAATGATAGCATAGAAGTTCAATATAATGTAATTTTTTCTATGTAACATTGATACTGCACTAACTTAATTGAAGCAACGGTTCAAGCAACTTAAAGCTCACTAAAATATTTGGGGCTTTTAGTTTGACTTGTGTCAACTACACTGTGATAATGCTATTGCCCTTGAAGCTGATAAACTTATATTGAATCAGTGTGAACCTGCAAAACACACTCACAGATGTATAAGTAACTCGAATATTAACGGCTTGGAACTCTGGGAAGAATTATAACATTTTAATCATATCCTTCCAAACATGGAAACGTCTTCGTCTCCAAAATGGCTTACAACACATAGTGGAAGAAAATATGATCAAGACTTTCCCCAACATCTGGGTGTCACTTTGCATATTACTGACCATGCCAGTGACGATTGCTAGTGGTGAACACAGTTTTTAAAAGCTAAAACTAATCAAGACTTATCTTCGATCTACTATGACCGATGAAAGGCTGTCGTTGTTAGCAATATTATCCACAGAATATGGCATCGCTAGCAAGCTTGACCTTTCTTCAACTGTGACAAAATTCGTCCAGGTGAAAGAATTTAAAACACTTAATTTTTAAAAAGAAAACAGTGTGATCTAGAGGAACAAAGCCTGATAGGAATTGCATATCATCTGCGAGTCTGATTTTGATTATTTGACATGAATGTATTTAATTTTTGTTGCGAACTAATGGACAGTACATTCTATATTAGATTGTTATTGAATAGGGCTTGTATGAATGGAAAAAATATGAGTTTGAATACATTATTCTTGCCTAAACCTATTTTATTCCTACCATCTAAATATATACACAAAAAGGGAAAATATAAAAATTGGGGAAGGGGAGCATATTATATGACTCTCACCCTGGGCCCCGACTGTTGTAAAGCCCGTATCACACGACACTAGCTAGTACTTGAAATCCAGTGTGCTAGCTAGCACTAGCTAGCACGTCATCATCTAGCGTCGTGTGAATCAGAAAAAGTATACTGGTTCTGACACTTGGTACTGGCTACCTTACTAGTTGTGAGGATAGAACATGTGCTATTTTCGTACTAGTTCCGACACTAGTTTGTGTAATTCGACCAATCAATGCCCGCTCAGACTATGTGTAGAGTAAATAATAGAAATGGCGCCGACATGGTCTTCGGATGTGATTTTGTTGTTGGCGGAAAATTATTCTAAACATCCTTGTTTATATAATACCAAATTGCCACAATATGACAATATATTTAATATATATAAATTCTATTTAAAACATGTCATCTAAAAATGACAAACTGTGTTCCAGACCCAATTTTAATCTAAATAAACTTGATAGCATGCCAACCTTGGATTTTTTTTCTAGAATATAAAGTGTGTGTAGGCTTAAAAAAGAACATTTGTGAATCAAGGATACTGTACTTGGACACCCATGGGCTTAGGGGCTTCTGACCACATCGTAAATAAATGAATACAAATTTAGGGAGATACTAAACGTTTGTGTCACCCCGAATGTATACTACCTAACCTCCGAATGTATCATATTTAGCATCCTGCGACCATTATTTCGTCTTTCCCAACAAGTCCCGTGTCCATATTCTTTTTCTTAGGCTCCCTTTCATATTTTTCAATATCTTTATAAGCAATTAATGCAGCTGTTGCACCCGAAATTAATCTCTGAAGTTCCATAAATATTGGCACTAGAACCTAGTCCCAAACTAGCTGCGTGTGAATACTCTAGTCCTGTTTCTATTATACTAGCTAGTATACAGATATCTAGTCGCTAGCTAGCACACTTGATTTCTAGTACGAGCTAGTGTCATGTGATACGGGCTTAAGGCTGGAACTGTACATTATGTAAACTCTTCACACATTCGAACGTACTAAAGACTTAATTTAATTAATATTCCCCTCTTAAAACAAAACAACTTTTGTTTGATACATTTTTCTAAAATGATTTGATTTCGATATGCTCCATTTTAAATGCCTCATTTCTCTTTAAAATTATAATATCTTAAAAAATAAAGGCCAAATAATGAAATATTCCGGAAGAAAATGTTTTGTGTGTAGAATATTAAACTACTATAAAATATAGATTTACAATGGAAAAAACTATGTTTACCTTTAAATGGCATTAAACAAATCCACCAAATCAAAAACAAATAATTTGACCCTCTTTCATTCTCAAAAACAAACAACATGTCTACAAAACATTATTTTCTACATTCTTTATTTTCGAGTGATTTAAGTATGACAACCTAAATGCCTCATTCTGTACATCGAAAATAAGTTTTATATGCTGCATATAAATACTACTCTTTTACTAGGTTCCATTTAAATTATTTCAGTATTTTTATCTTTAGTAAACCTTATTTAATTATAACTAAGACCTATACTCACAATAGCATAACCTAAATATCTTATATTAATGAAAACTAAAGGGGCTGGTGATCATAGATTGGTAAAATATCAATACAAAACTTCTTTAAAATAATTTCTTAAACTAAATCATTTTATATTGTCTTTTCAGATGTGGCAAGACATTGAGAGTATTCTACTGGGTCAACCTACACCACCACAGGCATCTCCAGTCAACCTTTGTGGATCAGGAACTGCACCGGTTTCTTCTCCAATATCATCCTCGCCACAAGAGGACGAGAATAATCCAAATTCTCAGTCACCTAGTGCAATGGAAGCATCAGGATATTGTCAAACTGAAGAACAGGTCCAGTTGGTCTATCAAGGAGAAGAATTTGTTGATTTGGACTTGCTAATCAAAGATGCTGCCGAACAACACAGTTTCTACACGCAACCACAAAACAATATTGTTCATCATGAAGTCAATGCTGAAGACAATACTATCCAAGATAGACAGATAGAAAATAATTCATTTTGTCAGTATGACAATGACCATCTATGTTTACGTGATGTTCCTCAAGGCTATCAACAGCTACCAGGAGCTCCTTCGTACAATGGAATGATGGCCATAGTTCCATCCCAGCATCACGTGGCCTATAATCATGGCCAAATATCCCCACCTGCTAGTCCAGAAAACCAAGAGTACCCAAAAGGCTTGGATCCCAGAGTTTTTCCTTCCCTCTCAATAATTGAGACAAATATTTCTTCTCAGACAGCCATGCAAAGGATAGCAAATAAAGGCATTCCTCCACCACCATCATTAATAAAGATAATGACACCACCATCTTCCCCTAACTTGGCTGATCTCCTTTCTAATCAACATCATTCTCAACAGCCCCACTCCCAGATAGCACCTTCTCTCTCATCTGCTCAGCAACACCCAGCCTTAACCGGTACTGGTGTCCAGCAAACCCGATCCACTCAACAAAAACCTAAACGTGGAAGGCGAAGCTGTGGACGAAAGAAATTGACAACACATACGTGTTCACAACCCGGGTGTGGCAAGACATACACTAAATCATCCCATTTGAAGGCTCATCTACGTACGCACACAGGAGAAAAACCTTATCAATGCAGTTGGAAAGGATGTGGTTGGAAGTTTGCGCGATCGGATGAGCTGACCCGTCATTACAGGAAACACACCGGGGATCGCCCATTCCAGTGCAGGCTGTGTGAGAGAGCGTTCTCTCGATCAGATCACCTGTCACTACATATGAAACGTCACGTCAGTGTTTGAACTATTATATACGAGTAAAACCAAACCAGAGTTACCACCACTTCATAACTGGTTTGGAGTGTGTTCGTACGGTAGTGTGTGTGCTACAATTGGACAACCATTATCATAGTTTGTATCATCCTACCGTGTGCGTGCACTCATACCGTATGCCACTGGACATAGTACACACTTGAAGATACAGAAAAAAATATCATGTTACCTCTGTTATAAACGCTGTTTTAGTCAAACAAGATAATGTTTGGTAACGTACTTGATTAATGTTACCGTTTTGCCACATTGAATGGATGTGTTTAGTGTCTTATTTTCTTTGGTCACATTAAAAAAATTGTGTTGTTAAAATGTATAATGTATCACGCAAATGTGTTAGTTAAGTTTTATTTTTAAATAATTGGGAACCTAATAACTACAAAATTATCCCAATCTAAATATATTAAAGAAATAAGATAAACTAGTCTTGTATTTAATATTATATATAAAATATATGCTCTAAACAATAGCAATACTTTCAATTTTGTTAGTGTGGGTTTTTCCATCAATATCAATGTAATTGATCTCTTAGCGAATATTTGAAACCTAGACAAATCATGTTTATATACGTTATTCAGGTTCAGACTTACTGTATTTTTAAGTAGAGAACTATTTAAATAATATAATTCAATATAATTTTACAAAATACTCATAGCTAAAGGGAAAATGTAATCTTACATATTTTTTTCCCCATTCAGATTGCAATGCGACATAATTATAAAAATATTGAGTTTTTGTTTGCTACATGGTATATGTGAAGCTTGTGTAGGAAATAAAACTAATTTTCCAAATATGATTTTTCAATCTAACACTAATAAATGTAGGTTCAATCAAAATAAAATTATAAAAATAAAACATCGTTTAATGACAAAACAAAGTTTCTAAAATATAAAGTCAAACCATTTCGGCTATGGATAGTATTGAATTATAACACGGCTGTGTCGACTTGGTCAACTACTATCCCACCCCATCGAGGAAGCCTTCCCATAAAATAGAACTTATGTTACACATGTGTCCCTCAATAATAAACAAGGAGGTTCCAACTATCTTAAGAAACAATCATAGCTCTAGGTCATGTCTAATAAGTCATAAAATAACAGAATATGACAATATAAACGTTTATGGTGTTTCACAAGACACAAAATCTAAAAGTAACATCAACAACTAGAGTGTATTAATGCATGTGGTTACCTATGGAAAAAAATAATTATTCAAAAGTTAGGCCAATAGATTTATGAAGTTTAAATTTTTAATTTAATTTTTTAACCTTACAAAGATGTATATTCTATGGACCGCAGTTAGTTCTTTTATAGAATGGGCCTCCCTCAGAATAAATAGTTTGATGTTAATCTAATTACAAAATTATACGTATGTATATAACCACCCAACTTTATTTTAAGTCTAGTGATAATTTTTTATCACAGTGGTTTCAATATTTAGAGCTTAAACATACCTCCTTAAAGAGCCGTATAAAATGTGACTGGGGTGAAATTAAATTTTATAGTTATTTTAAAATAGTTTTGAAATCAAAACGATACTAGTTGGATGATTGCAAATGATAAAATAATAGGTTAGTTCTATTTCATTTAGTACTGTAATAATTGTATTATTTCAACACGAGAAAATATTTGTGCTGTGTTTAAAATATCGTATATTTCACATAAATCAAAAACCTTTGAAATAAACTTTATAAGATTTTAATATACCTAAATTTAATAATGTGATTTAGTAAAACATCACTTGTGTCTTAAGAGGCTGGTTAAGTCTGTATTTTAAATGAGTTCAAATAAAAATGGATTTTCAATAATTACGATTGATTTGAAATTATGTTTCATATTTGAAGATGGTGGAAAATTACCGAAACATGTCGTCATCACAGAAGAAAAGTATATAAAATAAGACTAAGTGAATAAAAAAGAAAATATAGTCTTACTATAAATTATTATTACTCCCTACCAAATAATCATGAACATTATTAGGAATATATATCTATGTTTATAAGAATTAAATAAGGTTTACATCGGTTTAGAATGGTACAATCCCTTATTTGGCCAATTAACTGATTCTAATTATTATTTTATTACTAGAATCGAGGCAGTTCATTAAATCGTAAATTCTATATTTGTTATTTTAAAGTTAATTAATATTAATGAATGTACGTTGATTTGGATAATTAGTTTGGATAATATTGAATTTAAAACTACATATAGTTAGTATAAATAATATATTTCAATTAATTACTAACAAATAATTGAATGTATTAAAAAACTTTTATTGATAACAGGAACAATAGTTCTCTTAGGCAAATTTGATCACTTTCTTACATAAATTATTGTTATGTATAATAAACATACATTTTAGTAAATTTCTAAATAATCCTCACAATACTCATTAATAAAAACTTATTCTAAATGCACTGAACATTTTTTTTGTAAAGCCCATTATATATTTATTACTCGGCCACAGGAAAGTAAAAGCTTTCGTTGAACTTGATAAACCAAAGTGTATTATAATAAAGATAATGCAGTCAAGCTCTCACCATAATTATATGTGATTAACATATTTTTTTGATATAAATATTTTCGTCAATCCAAATACTAGGTCATTATTACGGGTGAGGACTATATTAATATCTGCTCACTTTTATTAAAGCTATTTAACATCATCTTCTTTAATAAAAATATGATTTCATGACACATTTTTCAAATTAGCTCAGTCTTAGAATAAAAAAAAATATTTTATCCTTCGGCCTTAAATTTATCACCGTGAAAGACAACAACCCAATCTGAACAAAGATACATTTTTTGGCTGGTCCAGGAATAAAATCCCGGTCTCTTAGCTCAATGGGTAGACCTTCCATGTGACCGGCTGAATTAAGGAGCAAGACTTGGCGTTCATGAGATATAGATTGCGTATGGCATGTATGACCGGAAGGGACATGACATCCAGTTTCGGCCGCCTTATGTGTAGACTGTTTGCAACTCAGGTAGCACAAAGCGTTGCCCAGGACACATCATAGGTGGTTGTCTCCACGTCGTACACGCAATGAGATGATTCTATGATGATATTGATTATTAAGGTGTGGAACCAGGAGTGAGCTTTAACCTAACTAGAGTCTAATTAACCAAACCCTGATCACCGTTTTGATCACTCCCCTTAAGTGAGAAATAGCAAACGTACCAGCCAGGAATCGAACTTGGGACCCCTAGGCTCGTAGTAGCCAGGTGCACTGACCACTACTCCTAGGGGCTGGTGCATGTAGGATGAATTTCTAACATGACGCATCTTAGTTAACCTGCGTTCAATATTTAATTCTCTTATCCATTAACGAGCATCAAGTCAGTTTGTATAGGACCGATTGTGCCAAATGTCACAAAATTACAGAATATTACCATACTGGGTCTTGTACCAACGTTTTAAAAACTGTGATCTGTGGAGACCTGGGGCTTCACCATTGGCTACTTATCTCAGGCTCCGTAGGGTAGTTTTAGAATATTCTTTTATTTGTTTTTCACACTATAAAATATCATAGTTAATTATGACTGCCATTTTTTCAAATCAGAATAAAGAACCTTTGCCAAGGGTGCAGCCATGACATGTGATGTTTTACGTTTGCCTTATACTTTTATACTTATACAATCTAAGTGTCATTATTGAATGTTCATAATATTAATGTATCACATTTTATTAGGGATCCAGCATGTACTTTTTCTGGTGCAAGGACTCCTTCTGTTAAAAAGTTTTGTTAGCCCCTGTCCTAGACTATTTGATACTCAAATTAAACAATCATCCCTTAGCCTTCCTCTCGCTCTAAGAAAATATGCCAAATCTGCGTGTCTGCATTAGTACAAGGGTTGGTCACATGGTTCATGGGTCCCAGAGCAATAAAATGTGGGGAAACCTCCTTTACAAATAATAACTTTTATTTATGTGCTATATAATTTTTATTAATATCATATTCAAACATTTTTACATAAATATGATAAAAGTTAACTTCCAATACTCAGCTACATTGGGGTATATTATTACCATTAACTAGCTAACCATATCTAAAGAAAGACTAGGTCAGACATCAGTATATAACATACAAACCTCATCAGTGGGCTGACGGACTAAACTACAAACATATTTAGTATATTTTTACGATGATGAGGAGGTTGGTGTTCAAATACTAAGTTCGTCTTTCCTCATAACTTTACCATTAGTGACTTGATGGGTAGTAAGACGTTGTTCAATAAGAATAAATGGTACGAAACAGTTGCACAAACTTTCTCAAATTGTGTATCATAGCTTCGAATAAGATATTCATTAAAAGGTGTTGAGTTAATTAACCTTAGGTAAGCCTTCCTCTTAAACCCAAACACATAATTTTGTTAATCCGAATAAATATTATTTTTTGATAAATTAAAAAAAAATACTGTTCAAATATTTTTTACAAATTTCAAGTTTTCAAATATAATTTATTTGTAAACTACTCTTAAATTATTTGTAGTTTGTAATGATAAAAATTTGAATCTTATTAATTATTATGAAAGGCTATTCCCAGAAAGACAAGTTGAACTGAATCTTTAAATTCAATTTAAAAAGATATTTCAAACTTTCTAAAATATTTTGTAAGTAAACAAACTTAACTTAATTCGGTTTAGAAAAATAAGGATATATTATTATTATTATTATTGTCGATCATGTAATCTCCTCCGATACCAATTGAACCTTCTTGATTTCTAATCCATTTGCATATTTATTAGCTAAGCGTATAACCCTAACGGTTGATAAGACGCGGTGCCAAATAAATAAGTAAACAATTTTTACCCAAATGACAAGTATGCAGTGTTGTTTTGGGAGTGAACTAATCCTTAGATGTCCATTTTAAACAAAATCGTGTTAGCCATTTCTCAAATAATTAATTCTAATATCTCAATCATCAATAAACTGCCCTTAATTTGAGGGCTTAGGGTCAAAATCTAAAAATAGTCCAAAGGTATAGCCCTGAATATTAATTTAGAACCAAGTCCATCAAACCATTTCAGATCCGTTGCCAAAGACAGAAACGTGCACACATACAAAGAGACATAGGGACAGACAGAATAATAAAGTCCACTTTTTTGGCTCAGATATACAATAAACATAAGATACATCATAATCGTGAGGTATAAAACTTAAACGATAATTAAACTTTCACTTGATACGAGAAGGAAAAAAAAAACTTAAGAAAATTCAAATATAATTCATCAGTAAACTACTGTTAAAATAATGTTTATATAATGAATAAAATAGATATAATTATTTATAATCTAAATAACTTACTAGACAAACTACCCATTTTGAACCAAACCGTTTGAGCCATTTTAAAAATGTTTCAAATTCTTGAAAAATCAATCATTAATAAACTACTCTTAAGCGAACTTTTACCCAAAAAATCACTATGCGGTGAAATTTGTTTTGTCGAACACACTCTTTATAACCTTGTGGAACCAAATCGTTTGAGCAAATTCTAAAATATTTCAAGTTTATGAAAAATGAATCATAAGCAAACTACCCATAAAATTAATAATTAAACAATACACATTGTCTTCTATACACTTGTATTGTTACAGCGACAATATTTGATGCTGTACAAGCTAAGTGTTTGGGCGATTCACTGTAATCACAATAGTGTGTCAGGGGCAAACTGCGCAACCCTCTGCCCCTTCCACCTCCTTCAACGCTCTGGGTGGAACTGAATAGTACTAATTTATTGTGTTTTTTTTCCTTGCTTATTTTATTGTTGTGATATTTGAGTTGAAGACTTCACGCAAGAGTAATAGTAATATTAACACAAAAGAAAAATTAATTAAAAAACAATTTAGCTATTGCTACTCACATCACAAGAGGACAAAGTGTTCGAAACTGTTAGTAGCGAACACTCAGTTTCCAATGGTGGTTATTTAACAATTTTTACCATTATTTGCGTCTTACTACCCACCCTGGCTATCAGAATAGTTACATTAATATGATAGATATGAGAAGGGCAGAACTTATTAGAAGTGTATTTAAATTTGCCTGGGAGAGAGTGTGAAGTCATATATTTGAAAATAATTAAGTACGCTGAACCGGTTTTAAGGCTCCAATCTCACAGTCAATGGTGAGAGAAACTAGATCAGACTAATGCCTTGTTCCACGTGATCATCTGTGTGGATTGTGCGATAGCTTCAATCGACCTGTGTGACTCCCGAACTCTCAATACAAATTATTATCAACTTATATAATATGTGATATAATATAAAATATTTTTAGGAAGTACCTATTGGTGAAGTCAAATAATATCCAGGATTGCCAGTGATAACAGTTGAAAGCAGTCAGTTCATACACTACTAATGTAGTCTGGACTTACTTGTCAATCTCTTATTAGAAAGGAATAGGTCAATCGTTTCCACAAACTAGACTAGATACTGGTTTGCAGCTCTGGACTGAGCATGCATGTGTGACATTTCGCAACGTCCAACAGTAAAGGTGATAAAAAGGTGTTTGTTACTAGTCAGGAGTGTGGTTACGTGGTTTGGCTACAGGTATGACTGAGTTACCGAGCACAATAAATTTATTTCCTCAACTACTGCACGTCAGTTCGTGTACAGAATAGGGTAAAGTTTCAAATCCATTTCCCCCGAGTGGCTTCCTTTCTTGGCCACCTATTTATTACTTGACTAACGAACAATAACACCGTTTTAATTTTTTGGTTTAAGTTAGTACTTGTCCCTTTATTATCTTTCAAAATTTTATTATAATATATAAAGGGCTATAAAACCTTAAGATTGTGGGTAAAAGGGATTCTTAATATTCTAGCTATTTGTTAACAGTTTCTCAAAGGTCACGCATGACCACCGAATTACCATACATTTAATTAATTTAAAAACACAGGATTAGTGGTTCAATTATGTATTTTGTTAATATGTAGAGCTATTTTTTAATATATATCAGATACTTTCTCTCCCTATTTTATTTTTTTACTTTGAGTCTCCTTTAATACGTAGTGACAACGTTAAAGTGTTAGAATTTTAAAAAATCAGGGTATATGAGCAAAAAGATAACAACTAGCGTATTTAGACTTCTCTTATTAACCAACATGGCCGAAAAACTAATCGTTGGTTAAATTGGAGGGTTTCATTTATCGGTGATAGCTTAGCGGCAGTAGGAGCAGGTGTTGTTTTGTTCAAAAATGTAATTAGTTTTAAAATAACTTTCTGATAATCTGATAGTCACTTTGTTTAGGAACTTCACTTTAAATACACTAATGTAAGACCCAAAACAAAACTACTGGTTCTGGCAAAGGTTACTTAATATAATAAACACAAATTATCCTCCACACAAAATCTTAGCTCAAGAAATTTTTAAAATCGGTCTATAAAACAGTATAAAACAGTATCAACAGTACTTAGGTAACTTACTGTAGTCAAATAGCTTAGCCATTGGTCCAGATCAAATTAGGGTCAGTTAAGACTTTAATCTGGCGTCTTTAGCAAGTTTGTCGGCAGGAACAGTTTAAGATTAGCTAGCACTTGTTTATTTTCATTTGCTAAAACGGTAACAGAGCTCATTAAGATGTAATTGCCACCATGGTTGTAGGTATCTGACTGTTTCAGTATTTGCTAGAGCTTCATAAATAACATGTTTTTTAGATGTTTCTTTTGACAGATGATTTAAATGATGATATTTCAATAATATTTTAATAACATGTCAATGTTTTCAACAGGATTTTTTTAAATATATTGTTTCATATCCAACTAAAGTGTAATGAATACACTGTACTTAATTTTGTATTTGATGAATACTTAATACTTACAATATGCAAATTATATGCTACAGCTATGTAATATTCTGTTAGTGTATGACGTAATTACTAGGACTGAGTAACTTTAAATACCGGTAAATGCACTTTCCATATTGAGCTTAGGTTAACCTTGTGAAGTATAGGACTACAAATTTCAGTTGATAAAACTCTCTAGAATTTATTAATTCATCTTATATACACTCGATCATCTAGGAGTTATATTTCTATCATTATATTTTGTTATTATTAAATCATTTGTGTAATTTATAAAATGTGATTATTCCATATAAAAAGACAGGCAGGGTTTAAAGCTCAACTTATTTTAGTAAGCTATAGCCCTCTAACTTCGTGTATGATCACCAAAAACTTCTTAGTTAAAAAATCAAATACGAGTAGATTAAAGGATTTAAAGGATATATTAACATTATTTTTTGTGCGCTGCATCACTGGGCTATCCACTTAATTATACTAAAGATTTAAGGAGGAGGAAGAAAGAAATTCAATGAAATATACTTTCATTTGTGTGAGGGGATAGTGAAAATCTATCATGGAAAAAACTCTGTCACTACACCTAGTGGATGTTGGAGCTCCAACCTTCAAATTATCGGCATACCAAATCAGAAGAGCCTCATGTCTACCTTATGTTTAATTTATATCTACCAATGGGGGTTGTAGGTTTATGATATACGCTAACTACTTTATTAAATACATGGCATATAGGTATATAGTTACGTTGCCAACACCCGCCTCGGTGGGGTAGTTGACTAACGCGCTAGTCGTGTTGAGCTCTAATGCTGAGGACGGGGAGATCGAGGTTTGAATCTCGGTTAGGGGAACTGGGGGTGGTTTTTCCTAAATGGTTTTCCACTCTCCCTCCACCAAAATTTGGGTTAACTTCCTCTTTTCAACCTTCCCATTTCATAATCCATTATCGTAATCAGTACTTAAAGCGTATAACCCGAACAAGTAGTAAGACGTGGTGCTAAATAATAATAATACTATGCCAAACAACTACCCCATAGCCTTTAATAATGCGCTTGAATATTTTTGTAAATACATTTTTGTTAATCTTAGAAGAAAAAGCAACAGTGTATTACAACCAATGGTTATTAGTTTCCTTGTTCTAATAAGATATTTAGGTTACAAGTATTGAATTGGCCATGCATACGACTCTGTTATTTTACCAAACTTAGTATCTTATACAGAATTATGAGTCCATTTTAGTCATCATAAGTGCAGGAATAAGAAATCCCACATCTTAAATGAGAGAATGTACTTAAAAAATCTAGAACTATAGAGAGATTCATCAATCGAAATTTTCTGTAGTCATATAATTTACAAGACCGAACTTGACCTTGTATGAGGATTGTGTTTAAACTAGGGCCTAATACCTTTAAATATGACTACACCTATATGAAGTGAGTGAGTTACTTATTAATGCAATTGAAAAAAAATTGTATTTTCATTTATATTTGTCTCTATATTTAAGTTTTACCAACGTACCTGACTAAACGTCATATATATATATATATATATAAACTGAAACATAATGATATAGTATAACTTGGATTGTTTTTTTTTATCTGACTTTGTGGGTAGTGAAAGATAAAGAGAGCAGTTAGAAAGTAATTTTTGTTATTAAAATGTACACATATGGGTTATATATTTGAATAATTATTTGATTATTTGAAAGCTGTTTATCACCGCATTAAAATTGAAAGATAAAAATTATAATATGAAATAATACCGCACTTAAAACAAATAATAAATAGTGCCCAGAAATACTTTCAAAAATGTATTATTTTTCTGTCATAAACGTGTGGTCGATTTGGAAAATTATATTTACAATTAGCTATTCTTATCTAAATGGAGATTATATTTGAAAATGACCTAGAAATTTCTTATAAAAATGAGATTTCCAATATGGGTTCGCACCCAGAATTATAATTAATTTATCATTAGAGATGTGAGACGATTTAATGTGATAAAATGATTCCAAATTAAATCACTAGAACATACTGGAATATTTTCAATTTTTAATTTTGGTATAAAAACTTCAAAAAACAAATTAGGTTATTCTTTTAGTCACAAAACATCTATATTTTTATATATTCACAGATACATCTTAAATGATAAATGTATACATATATACAGACATCCCATTAAACACATATCAGCGTATCAGAAACTTTATAGTTAGAAATGAAATACATATTTAATTATTATTATTATTATTATTATTATTATTATTATTATTAGCACCGCGTCTTACTACCCATTCGGGTTATACTCACTTACGATAATGTGTAATGGTAGGGTGATTGTGAGATGAAATGGAGGACCTACAGTTTAACGTGGGATCCGAACCACGGTGGAGGCCTGGCATTCCCCACATTCACAAGATGTCTTGTCAGAGGTGAAGGAAGGGTTTGGTAATCAGTACATATTCAAGCCTCTAATATTTAAAAAGTATTTTTTTTTAAATCACCTACTTTAGGATGTTTTCTGTGTTGATTAACTTATTATCGATAAAAATTTAAATTGTTTGACTAGTGGTACCTTAAAACCTAAGCATTATATTTTTGAGCATTGATTAATTACGATTATTGATTAATAAATTGAATAGGTTTTCGAAAATATTATATACAATGGTACGCATTTAGTGAAATATTTCTAAAGCGAATTTGATAAAATGAGGTCATTATTTTTTCAAAGGACGACTCTTAGGATAAAAAATACTTAAAGTAAAGAGAATATTGATATAGCCTGTAGCTAAAACCAGTTAAATTGTACAAATAAACTGGAAGTTGGTATAGCAATATTATTTATATAAATGTTAATTAAATAGTTTTTTTCCCTCAGTATTTAAAAATTATAGCCTAAATGTGCTCCTCTCATTATTTATGAAATCAAAATATGTAAGAAAAAAATAATGTTCAGTGATTATTTGTCGTGAAACATATAAATATGTTGATATTTTAAATAAAATGTGTTTCTTAAGATAGATTTTTAAATTGAGATTTGAAAGAGAATTAGGATACAATTTGGAGATTAACGCTAAAAAAAACAACTCTTGTGGTAAAATCATATTATAGAAAGGTAACAAATATGCAAGTAAACATCACAGACAAAGAGGGAAATGTGATCTCCACACCAGGATAAATCAATTCTGTGTAGTCAGAATACCGTAGGGAGTTGGTGAATACAGAGGGGGAGGAACACATACGAGAAGTAAGGAACAAGACTGTTGAGTTGAGAAAATATTACGGGGTCGGATATGGAGGTGGCATTGAAACGCATAAAAAATGGGAATCCAGCGGGAACAGATCAGATACAAATTGAACTCATAAAGGAAGGTGGTGAAGCACTGAAGGAAGAGTGGTTAGGCATATTCAACACGGCGTGGAAAGAAGGTAAAATAGCAGAAAATAGGGGAAGACCCTTATAATTCATATATACAAGAACATAGTAGACTTTGAAAAATGTGAGAATTATCATGGTGTATTGCTAATTAATTACGTAGCTAAACTCTATGAGAGAATCTTTGGAAGCGAGACAGATAACTAATTGAGCCAAGACTTGGGTAGGAACGCCACGGTTCTAAAAAAAAACAGAGGAACTATTGATCTGATATTTGCTATCAGAATTATCGTGGAAAAGGCATTGGAGTATTATCAGGACATATATGTGTCAATGATAGATCTTAAGAAGACGTTTGACTCTATTACTGACAGTGGTCATATATGAAAAATGAAATATAATGTGACAGGAAAATCGAAGAGAGCTATAATCAGCATGTATAATCCGTGTAAATGTAGTGTGCAAACTGGTTATAGAATTTATAACTGGTTAAAGGTGGTTTCAGGAGTTAAACAAGGAAGTGTTATGTCTCCGTTGCAATTTATAGCGTTAATGGACTCTATAATCAGGAAGTTTAAAATAAAAGTAGATGTTAGAGAGCCAGGACATATAATGGCCTATGCAAACGATATTTTATACTGGAATTTTAGCAAAGAGGGCATGGAGACAGCACTAGATTAGTGGAACTCATGTTTTTAAGAGGCTGGGTTGAGGATAAACATAGGAAAGACAGATAAAACGCAGGTGGGCAGGAGGGAGAAATATATGAATATTCGGATTAGTGGAACGAGTCAAAAAGGTTGAAAAACTTAAATATCTTGTGTGCGTGGTATCTTATAAGGGAGGAAATGTAGATTATATAATTTAAAGATTGATGAAATTTGGCAAACATGTAGGGGCACTATACCCTTTGCTAAAAGACAAGTATGTTCCTAAAAAGACAAACGAAGTAATCATAAATTCAATTCTGACACCAACCTTTATGTATGGAGAAGAATTCCGGGTTTTAAAAAAGGACAGGAGCAGAATAAAGGCGGTGGAGATAATACCTCCACGAGTCATAGTGGGAAATACGAGGAGAGATAGTTAGAAATGAAAATATCTGAGAGAAATTAGAGTGATACCAGTATTGAATAAAATAGAGTCTGCCTAGCTGAGATGAATAGGACATGTTGAGATTATGGAAGAAAAACAGTTGATGTGCAGTGTAGGATAAGGGGAGCCTGGAGGGAAGATACCAAGAGGAAGACCAAGGCAGAGGTAGAGAGATGGCATGGAGGAATTCCTAATATAACCATCAAACCATATGGCTGGTAAATTATATATGGTGGTGAAAATCTTATATTTACAACAATGGAAGAGTGACTAAGGACTTCGTATTCATAAAAAAATTATGAGAGCTTAGATAATATGCTCAAAATTTTATTTAAATGATGAGGCTATAAATACATACATAAATTGATTCCGGCATGTAAGCCTACATCTAAACCAAATTATCTGAAAGTTGACATTTATGGAACGTAAGAAATATGAACTTTTACTCCTACACATCGTCTAGCTCATCTTCCAAGTCATAATCAATCAAATCTTCCTAAAATCATTTCACGTTGTTACATATTTTGTCTTCGTCTGAAGAATAACTAAACATATCTATTTATGGCCACCAATTTGTAAAATACTTCCAGGGAGGAGGACATTTTCATGAACCTCAAGAGCATAGCCCTGAACTATGAGCTAAGTAGTTGTGGAGGGCCACAAGGAAGACTACAAGCTACCAGTTCGTACCTATGATTTATCTGTCTCCATCCTAAACATATCACTTATGAAGAAATGGTTTGCAAGCTCTTCTTATGCCACACAATAACCTGAGTGTGAGATTTTGAAATTATTCTTCATCTTGTGTTAGTGGCATATACGAGGCTTCTGCCTTCTTTTTCCTTGAAAAAAAAAATTGTGTTGTAATAGTTGGCCACAGATATATTGAGCATACACACACCAAGGAAATGAAAAGTGTCTTCTTCAATAGTTTCTGTTTTCCCTAATTATGACAGGGCCTTCCAGAAATTTGTCTTAAACTTGCCATAAAATGAACCTGTGATGTTGGCTCAGAAATTACATGTATACCTGGTAATGCTGCTGCATATTGTGCTGCAAGATCACTATACATTTTAGCTAGAGAAATCTTACGTTATTTCAACCCTGTTAGCACAAAGGTTGTGTATTTGAGTAGTTGCGAATATATATTTATCATTAATACCAGAACTTCAATAGAAGAAGAATTATTTTAAAAGAATTAGCTCCTTTTTAGGTTACATGAAGTGCAAGAAGAATTATTTTCATGTTTTCTGCTTCTTCTTCTTCTTCTTCTTCAAGGGAACTCTTTAAATAATTAACACACATTTTGTTTGCTTCAGGACTATTGCAAAATGAGACCACCAGATTAATCATTAACTCTGCATCCAGCTTAATGAGCATTTTAGTGACGAGCTCTGTCATAGTATATTTAGTCATAACAATCGAAAGAACTATATTTAGTGGTAGGTGCTTTATTATTTATTTATTACTTAGCACTGTGTCTTAATATCCGTTCAGGCTATACACTTACCACTAATTATGCTAATGGGCTAAGAATATGGAAGGTTCGATATATAGGAAGTGAACCTGCATTTTCGTGGAGAGAGAGTGGAATAACTTTTAAGAAAACCACCCCAGTTCCCCCAAGCTAAATTATAACTTCGATCTCCCCATCCTTTGCAGTCTGGCTCAACACGAAACTAGCTCTTTAGCCAACTATGCCACTGAGGCTGGTCGTGATTGGTACTGATTTGATGTCTGTATTGGCTTCAATCCCGTATTGATTAGGTGTCTTTCCTTGCAAATGTATATCTCTTATTGCAATTTTTAGAGAATTTTCTAAATAAGTACCAAACACAATGTGCGATTCTTGAAAACCAACATAGTTTAAAAACACTTTCCTACAAAATTGATTGGCTAAATCTGACACGGTATTAGTGTCATTGAACCTCAAAGAATTGACTTCTGCTATCACATCCACAATTTCAATTAACAATACAGAAGATGAAGCAAAAAGCTATAATAAGTGTGATATCACTCCAGTTTCTTGGACTGATTCTTTAGTCATAAGATCATCTAAATGATGTAATAACTGGGTGTTATTCATGTTCCCATTTCTACCAAACAAAGATCAAATTACTACCGATAGTCCGTCGTTCATATTTATTTCTGGTCGTGATCGACACAGAACAACTAAATGGTAGAACAGTTTCCGATAGTTTTTAATTTCTACCAAACCCTATTTGGTTTATACTGTTATCTTATTTGATGTTGACTTCCATAGCTTCAACTTAATTTGTTTAAGTGGGCCCCAAAATATAACATTCCTATCTACAATACAAACGCGAACAAACTTATGATATCGCTCTAAACCAAGAAATGGCATGTCACAAACATCGTGGACAAATTCAGAAAATGCAAAACTCATGTTAACAAGATTAACTAAGCCATTTTCCTTATATTTAAAAGTTTTTTTGAAGTTGCAAAAAAAAATTCACTAACGTTGTGACATTTTGCTGATAACGGTTTTAAATTAGGCTAATTAGACAATTTGTGATGAATCTTCCTTTCCCTCTCCACACAATGTGTCATGCCTCGGACCTCATAATAGATCTTAGCTAGTTCTGGAGATATTAAAAAGAATTTGGTTAATGTTGGTTCATTTTGGGTAGTTCGTACAACACAACCTCAGAAACATTCATACGACGCTTCTCTTGCTTCAGAGCTTCACCAGCCCCAAGAGAACAAACTGGAACACTGTTTATTTTAGGCCCACCTGCCAATATTAAGTTCATTCCACGTGTCACGGTATGTTTTCTATAATAGCTTCATTTCAACTATGTGCCATGCACACAGTGCTCTGTAATTTCTTAAATCCATTGAAAAAACTTATTAATAAGTCAACTCTTCTAATTCCGACAGTTTCAGCTCCCAGATAGTACTGCAAATTACGCGGTTAAATGTTAAGGAATAAATCTATATCCATATAAATCTTGATAATTTGTAATCAACCACTATAATTCTTAATCGTTTAAATATTTTTTAAATTATATCTATGAATTAATAAATGTGATTTTCATTCTACCAATATTTCTTAAACTTTATATGTTGGCTAATTTTTTCTTACCCAAATTGTAGTAAATTTAAGTATGTTTATTTTTTGTTATGAGTAATGAGTATTTATGATTGATGTTTAAAGAAATATTCTACAGTTTAGGCAGTTTACTACTCTACCCTATCCCCGCTCCCCTCACTCCCCCCACGCAGCACAATTGGGGGCCCCAGATGGTCACCATAACTTTTCTGGTTTTTGCACAGGCCCCCTAAACATAATACTACTCACTATATTCATTCATTAAATTGCACACAAAGTATGTTAACAAAACCTACTAATAGGGTCATACCCAAATCGGTGGGCACGCACACGCTGACATGAGTATTGTGTTGTTTTTACCAATAACAAGGGAAATCTGGGCTTGAATGCCAACCAAGTACACTGAAGTTGTTTTCCTGAAGTGGCGTCCACTTCCCCCTCCACGAAAAGGCAGGTACATTTCATATTAGCTCGACTTTTCTATTCCGACCTGTATCAATGTAAATATCTGAATAGACAGAATTTGTAGTAAGTCACGGTGCACCAAGATAGCGTATCCATGATATCAAAGGCCTAGCTATTTCATTTAGCTTTAAAATCATTAAGCAAAAAACTTAATGACACCCAAAATTAAATATTTTTCTATTACAAAAAATAAAGTTATTTAAGTTTATTAAGAAAAGTAAATTTAATAAAACAATTCGCAAAATGTTTTTTTTTAAAGATCTTAGAAAAATTAAGGTAGTATAGATTCAAAATGCCATTAATGATACGGACATAAAAGCACGGAAATAATAATCTTATTATAATTATTAAAATATCCTAAGCAAAAATAAATATGTAATTTATATATTTGCCAATCAATTAAATGTCATTGATACCAGATTGTTAAATAAATGTTTGGCATAGTATGCAACTATTTTAATAACATAATAAATTAATTTTGAATTTGAAGAATTATTCCTATTCAACTTTTGTTATCTGTGGCTTGATATGCCATAGAAAAAGTTATCATCTAACATTAAGTTAGGTCAATTTTTATATACAATAATTATATCACTGCGTCTAATAATCTATTCAGGTACATATAAAGTTATTGATCCATTTACATGAAGATGAGAAATATTAATACTAGATAATTTGTGGATATATTAATCTTTCTAAACACTGATCTACGATTAAATAACAACACCCAATTAAAAGTAGAGTTACGGGCTACTCTAAGTAGTAGAAATAAGGGAGTTTGCTCAAAGAAATGCACACTTATCAGAGTGGAGAGAATCTAGAAAGAAAACAACGGTGATACATTACATATGGAAAACAGTTCACATCGCACCAGATATAGATTCGAACTATCAATCCTACACCGTACCTGAGGCATATATACTACATAATGATGAACCAAATTTCAACACAATCCTTTATATAAGTTTTTTAATATAGTTTCACTCTCTATAATATTTTATATAATTTTAAAACAAATAAAACTCCTTTTTGTTGCATAGCTTATTAATTAGTAAATTATTATTTGATATGATTATAGTTTGTCATTTAAATTAGTTTGTAGTAACAAATATAGTAAACAATTTGAAAACCATTATTTCTTCATATACATGTCTCATGTCTGTTATCAATGGATGAAGTTCAGATCTATTTAAATACAAACAATTTTAACATTTTTATAAAATTTATCAACTTTTCAAATGCTGTATTATAATAATGATAATTTGTATTACTGTGGCTAAAAATGTTATGCTTGCTTTTTGGCAAAAAACAGGTTAAATTGATACATGTTTAAGAACTTTCATATAATGTATATTGGAATAAAAGAAAAAGATAAAAATATTAGATATTAGCTGCCATTCTTTTACAGTCGAAAAGACCTTTCAATATCATTCAAATATTTGGTTAACTTTTATTTATTTTTGTATAAGTTTGATATAAATTTTTCTTGTATCTGATGTTCAGAAAGTTCAAATTTATAACATGTATGCTTAATGTTTGAACAGTATAATGTATAGTAATTTGAATTGAAATTAACCAATTAGTTCAAACACTAAAATTGTCGGACCAGGCGAAAAGGCTGATAATGATGACAGCCTATAAATCTTTATTAAAACTGTAAAATGAAATCGTAAACATTTTGAGTTTGCTTAGGGGCTTGATTGGCCGGGAGAATAAATTATTTTGACAGAGATCTGGGTTAAAATCCAGTTTTTAAGTGGATTAGTTCATGTGCCCCGATGTTAAACACTTGGTACATTAACCTAATGAACCCTGTTGACGTTTGAACAAGTCGCGTAGCGGCTGAATGGTCTAACGCGCTTCTCTTGAAGTAGACTAGACTGCCGATGACGTGGAGATCAAGGTTTAAATCTCGCTTCCATGTACTAAGTATATTTTTCCAAAAAGGTTCAACACAATCCTTATAGGAAAATTATTATCTTCTATAAATATAGCCTTCCTCATATATAAAACCATTAGCGTAATTATTACATTAGCTTATAAACTGAACGGGTAATAAAACGTGGTGATTAAAAAATTATATGATTATTAATTTAGAAACTTCACGAAGAAATAAATTTTTGTTCTAAAGAAATTTAGTTTTTTCATTTTATTTATTTGAGGTATTTAACGTACACTCTCTAAACCAACTGATTATATTAGCACAATACTTATAAATAAAGTTAAATCTAGAACAAGCATACACAATACCACGCCTCCTGCCACTAATTCAACACTCTAAAAGGAGAAACCCACATTTCACCCATGATAAATCTTTCTGCCATACTAAGATTTGAACTCGGGATCATTAGCTCAGTAAACACTCTACCGGTTGAGTTAGGGTATCGGATATTAGAAAATTGGAATTGAATAAATGATACAATAAGAGTGTTATCAACATTTTGTATCTTTTCCTTCGTACTTCCAGGCCAATGCTGGCTGACACCTTTAATAACTAAAGCTTAACCTCTTTTTCATTTTACGTTAGACCCACCTCGGTGTCGTAATTAGCTGACGCTTTGGTTTCCATGTTGTACTTGAATGTCGACCACTGGGTTCAAGGTTTGAATCTCGGTCGGGTGAACTAGGGGTGGTTTTACCTAAACGGGTTTCCACTCTCCCTATATGCAAATTCGGGTTCACTTCCTCTAAATTCAACCATACCATTTCCTAGACCATTAGCGTAATTGGTACTTAAGCGTGTAAACCGATCGGGTCGTAGTAATACGTGGTGCTAAATAAAAAACTTAACTTAGTTTGAATGGTAGGTTAATGTATAGATAGAGGAAGTTTTTTAACTGAGGAAATAATATTTTAATAATCCATTTTTATTCGAATAATTTTATTTCATAATTAGAACCATAACTTAATTCGAAACATATATTATTGTTCCAAGCAAAATTTCAAATGTAATTTAAGTGATTTTTATTATTGCAGACGTTAAACATTACAACATGCTTAAATATTAAAAATGTACACTCATAGACACACACCATAAGAGATGTATTTGTTGAGTCCAAAGAATTGTATTATTTGGATTATGTTCCCAATCTCGGTTGATAATAAATACAATGTCATTAACATGTTATAGTTGATATTAATCGTGTTATGTCTTTGGATAGAGAGAAGTACAAAATCAATAGTTAAAAAAATTAAATTGCTAGGAAAGGAATATCTCAGTGTGTAGAACCAATATTACAAAGGTCTAGTGTCATTTTACAAACACTTTAAGATGTATTAGTCAAAATTACACAAACAAGTTTTTAGAGCACCCTGTACTTTATATTTATTTGATATTTTGGCGTGATAAAGTTATTTAAAGTATATTCAATTTTTCATATCCCTTTTGAGGGGTAGTGCTGGAAATGGAGTGGAATCTAACACTTACCTGAATGCTAAAATGTCTGATTAGTATGAGATTTCATAAAAATTAATTATTATTATTTAGGCATTAAGACAAGCATATTATTTAAATAATTGAGTATATTTTTTATGATTATGTTGTTTTGTTTATACACATAAAATGACAACGTCTCAAATTTATTTAAAGTAGCTAGTTACATTGCTATGTACTGTACCCTACATAATTTCCAATATTACGGTACATCTAAATCTTCTATGAATAATTGCGCACATGTAGATTACATATTGTACAAAGAGGTAAATAAATGATTGTGATACAAAATACATAGATTTATCTCCATAGACATGTATTATTTAATATAAAATACTTCAAAAACATGTACTTCACTAGGATTATGTAGTAGGATTATATTTAGTGTAAATATTACTGTTTAAATAATCACAATAATAATTCGTGTTTTTTATGAATGAGCCAAATTAAAAGTTATATGATATACTATTATTAATGATAATAAATAAAATATGCACATTCAAGATTCATTTGAAATAAATTTCCAATAATTTCAATAAACGTTTATTCGTATCTCATATATTTACATTTATATTAACATTTACATCATAATGTATTAATCAAAAATTGGTAAAATAGTTTATGTATTATCCAATTATATTTAATTCAATATACATGAATGTTTTATAAATCTATATTTTAAATTATATTAATAAATAAAATATTTTATTTATACTTCCCTCTTCAGTAAACTAGTTTCGTATTTATTGTTTTGAAGATTGTAATCATAGCTATGTTTTATTTCTGTCCTATTTTGTAGTCACCTTATGAATTATGGTCATTCGACAATTGGAACTACTAAGATGTTTTTAATCTATAATATTTTTTTGACAGTGAACTTACATTATGTTAGAGAGTCTATCTTATAAAATATAGCAAGTAGTAATGCCTCAGTCCATTCCAGCAAAACCAATCAGGTAAGGAATCCAGCGTCCGCTTTGCCTGGGTGTGTTATTAGTTGGGATTATCTGACGCTGCCTCAGCCTGGCAAATTATTTCCTGGAAGTTGATGTCTCTAAAATCGATACAACAAAAAAATTTTTTTTTAATGAATTAGACATTTAAAATATTTTTTCACTGATCAATTTAGACACATTAATCAAATAAACGAGTATAATTAAGCTAGAAAAAACAAGCTTATTATAAATAACGACATTATATACCATAAATGAGATAAAACCAAACTGTATTTATACAGGAGTAAAAAATATATAATTTTACCGCCTTAAACTGATTATGCATTTAAAATATTTTTCTTTATCATATTATAAGCATTTCATTTTGTACACCTTATATGAAAGTCTGGTTGTACTAACTTTCAACCCCAAACAATAGCTACGTTTCCTTAACAATGATACAAAAATAGCATCAATTAGCAAATTTTAGCCCTTATAACTCGTGAACTGTAATGATTTGAAATCATTGGATCACTATCTATTTATATCTTATAATTCATGCATTTGTTAAAATTGTGCAATAAAGTTTTTATTTTCGAATGATCTTAATATCATAAAAGAAATGTTGTAAAGAACTATATTTCATTGAATTTAATCTAGTAAATATATATAGAATTCAATATGTGTAATTAAGTGCACAATGTTTTGTAGTCTTAAAGATAAATATTAATTTTATTTGAATAAATATATTAAAACTTTTCATAAAAATTAACCTTTTATTTCATGTTGAGTAAAATTGTATGTTTTTAAAAATGTTACATCAAATAAATGTGTCCATATATATATAAGGAATATTTCAATCTATTTAATCAGAGTAGTCTTTTTAGAGTAATTTGATTAGAGGCTGTTTTTAATATTCTAAATATAAAAGAGTAAAGCCTCAAATTTTTAAATTATATCTTTATTATAAAAATAATGTATTCAACTTGAAAGATTATGTTTACTTAATCTAATATAGAAATAGAAACAAAATACTTAACTATGAGATAGAGTATGATATATATTTTACTTTAATAAAAATACCAAATAATATAACGCTTCTTTAGTTTCTGAAATTCCTGATTCGGTTATTTAAGAATTTATAAAAATAAAATTTTGTCGTGGTCATATTAGTGCAATTATTTTATAAGAAGGGAATATTTTGTTTTAGATCTATTTGACAAGGTAAATGGATTTATTTGAGAACAAAAAGTTTTATTCCTTCGATTTATAAATATTTATATAGGCTATTACGTACAGTACATGTTAAAAAAACATTTAGTATTACGCTAGCCAAAATAACTGGTAGAGTACATTTTAGGTTTTTTAAGATGCATTTTATTAAAATTAAGTAATATACAAGGAGACGTATCATGAATATATGTTTATATTATAGAATTATTATAAACTTTACAAATAATAATAGTAATAAATAAATGATATTTGATTAAATTTGTCGTGTCTTAAAAAGTATTTCTAAACCATTAATGTATCTCCATAAATATTTATAATTTTAATTTATCTCTCTTTAAAGAAGTAAAAATAATATTATAACCAATTGGCAGTGGCAGTTTGATATGAAAACTAGGTAAAACACAAAATCATACCTTTAATCAGACATATCGTGAAATTATTACATATTTAGTTTTATTAGGTCAAAAACTAATAACTAGAGATAAAATAAAGATATAGCATGTATATGATATATATAACATTTAATTTTTTTTAGCACCACGTGGGAATATCTTTAGGCTGTACGCATATTTACTAATTACGCGGTTGAGTTAGAAACGAGGAAGGATTAATTTAGAGGAAGTGTATCCGCATTTGTTTGGAGGAAGAATGGAAAACCATTTTGTATAACCACCCTTAGTTCACACGACCTGAACTTAAACCCGAACATACTTTCCTCGGCAGTCTTGTTTAACAGAATATTGACTCCTTAGAACATGGGCCGCCAAACAGATAACTTTTAATCAAATCAACATAGTACACTCCGTCGAGATTGTAAGGTAGCAACTCACTGGCTCAGCCCACGCGGTATGCTATACCTCCTTACATGACTGCAGGATAGT
>CABFVX010001343.1:142058-170038 GCA_902151425.1 Timema shepardi | reverse complement strand
TCCCCATTTCTATAACTCCCACTTCAAAATCTCAAATTTAAGACTTATTTGGTTAATTACTTTTACCAGCATGCAAAATTTAGACTTTCTACGATACTTTTTTTTATATAAATTCCCCTTTTTTTCTTGGACTCCCATTATGAACTTAAAATTTTTGGACTTTTATATTTATTTGGAGTGGTATTTTTGCCTATATGTAGAATTTTAATTTATACCACACTGAGAAGAGGTTGTTTCTAATAGTTTTGTCAGTTTTTAACCAATCAACCCACTTTTCCAACCCACTTTGAGAATTTTTAAATTATAACATTCATTTGGATATCTGGAGTTTCATTTCTACTTGTCTTTCAAATTTTAATTTTTAACCTCATCTCAAAATTTATTTCTAGCTGTAGCTTCTCCCCCTCCCCCATTCCTCATAGTTTAAATTTAAAATTTTCACATGGTTTTGTTTATTTAGAATAATCTAACAAACCTAAGCTCTCTACTACACAGAGAAGTAGTCAAATATATTATTTTTTGTAAATGTTAAGCCCGCCCCCTTCCCCTGCCATTTCTTCAACTCTCACTTATAAATTTCAAATATTAAGATTTATTTGGTTATTTTGAAAGGTCATTCTACCTACTTGACAAATTTAAATATTCTATCACAGCTAAAAGTTATTTTTATTTTTATAACCCCTTACCTCCACTCCCCGCCCTATTTCCCGGGGTCCCATTTAAAATTAGAAATGTACAGACTTATAGTAATTTGACATGTCACTTATACATTTCAATTTTCTACCACACTGGGAATTAGTTGTTTATAAGTTTTGAAATATTTAAGCTCATTTTTCTAACTATCATTTAGAAATTTCCATTTTTAAGATTTATTTGGTTATTTGGAGTGGTCCTTATAAAAGAGTGTCAAATTTACATTTGCTAACACACATAAAAGGTTTTTATTCTGTTTAAATCCCCTTCCCTATGTCCCAGGGTCCCACTTATTAAACGAAAATGTTCTTACTTTTATAATTACTTGGAGTGATCCCATTGGATGTCTGAAAAATTTCAATCTTCTATCACCCTGGAAAGTACTTATATATATAAATTTTGATAGTCTTGAACACACTTTTTTTTATCATCGCACCTCGGGAACCATCGTGTGGATGCCGTACATAAATTAATTTCATGTTAGTATTCTGTGACCTGATAAAAAAAACCATATATCAAATTTCATCTTAATTGGAGGACATATAATTTACTGCCCCTTTTTTCCCCTTTGACCGCTTTAGGTGATTAAATTTGAAAAACCCAAAAAATTTCTCACTCAATTCGATAAAGAAACATTCATTTTAAATTACAAGGCTTTTTGTCTACTAGTTCAAAAAATGCACGGTCTGTGAATTTTTAAAACTTTTGAGCCTCCTTTTTCATCTCTTACAGGTTGATGAATTTCACAAAATTCGGTCCTATCTTTGGTCTAGAGCCTAAAAGGAACTTTTACTAAAAATTTCAAATGTCCATGTTTGAAAAAATTAAGCTCTTCTAACAAAACCACAACCCCCACGTCATTTATTGTTTCTACAGGCAAAATTGACCTTGTTTGGAATTTTAAGCAATAAGGTCTCATCCCCGTATATCCACACTTGTGTTAATACCATGAAATCAATATTTAGTTTAATATAAATAAGAGGAATGCTCAGGCCTCCACCGTGGTTCAGATTCCACGTTAAACTGTAGGTCCTCCATTTCATCTCACAATCACCCTACCATTACACATTAGTGTGAGTCCGTATAACCCGAACGGGTAGTAAGACGCGGTGCTAATAATAATAATAATATAAATAAGAGAGAAAACATAATAAATCTTCATTCTGTACTTTATACTTTTAATATTTAGATAAAGTATTTTTAAATTGCAGTTGAAAGGGACTATTTAGTCGAAATTAACTGTAGATAAATGTTTTCAATAGATGATTCTTCTCTGATATCAATCTTGGTATCCACTAAGTTAGAAATAATGTTTTAATAAAGATAAAAATATAAACAGGTTTTTAAGTTGTATAATATTAACTTGAGTTCATATTATTAAGGCTAATAACTAGGCCTACCTCAAAAAATAAATGGTATGTATGGTGCAACACACAAACTTTCTCTCTGCTTTGTCTAAAAATGGAAACATTTACTTAAAACTCGTAAGATTTGTGAAACCAGATAATATACATTTTTGCAGAAACATGATGGAAAAAAGAGCATCCCATTCCACAAAGAGGCATAAATGAAAGAAATGTATAGTTCATTATTCATATTTTACAGATTTTACATATTTTCATCAAAAAGTATAATAAACTCCCGTTTTCTGAGACCTCAATTAAAAAAATAATTTACCAATAGCTAGGGACCATTCAAGAATTACGTAAGGTTTTTTTTGGGGTAGGGGTGATCAGAAATTTCTTTCGTTTTCGTGGGGGTGGGCAGATTCCAACTTAACTAAGGAATAATACATTGGTCACTTATGTAAGTTTTTGAGTCTATACAGTCAAAATGTCCCATTATTTGAATATCTTATTTATTTTTAACCTATCAACTATAGTTACACAGCCTTATGAAGTGTTTAGATAGATATCAGTACATATTTGATCTTTTACACACTTTAACAACTTAAGTGTTTTATTGAAACATACCTTTTATCAAAACCTACTATTTAAAAGCCAAAGTTTTTAAACTAAAGCTTAAGCCAAACAGCTGTTTTTTTTTTTTGTAAAACAATCACAATTATTCAACATTAAAATTACTGATAAATCCTTACATTATTTCAACGTTTCAAAATAGAACATGCTACAAATATTACTTTTGAGATAAGAGTCTAGATTCATAGAAATATATCAAAACACAGTTAATTTATTATATTTAATTGGGATCAAATTCAGCTTAAAGTCACAAGTACTCAACTCTCCAAAGTTCACTCAACGAGATGAGATTATTGGTGTAAAACGTTCCATATTTTCTGCGTCGGTTTCCCTAAACATTAAATATTTTTTGCAGTCCACAGCAAGTGATTATGGATTCTAACTTTAAGGAGGTGGCTTTGTGCAAAATAGCTCGGCTTTTTGCATCGCTTAAGCCATTGAGGGTATATTATCTTTATTTTATTCAATGCCTTTCCTATTTACAATACCTTCTTTGTGTTGGACATAAGGAAATTGCTTAATAAATGTTTCTATGATATGTGTGTGAACATATCTGTAGGGGATTTGAGATTCCCTAAGTTATCATACTCTTATTTGAGTTATGCTCTATGAAAAATTAGATAATGATGTAAAGACTCCATGTTGGTGACCTGGTGGTCCGGGGTTCAATCCTCTGTACCGGACCCTTCCTTCCCCTCAGACAAGACGTGTATTAATCACAACTTTTGAATGTGAGGAATGCACCGTGGTTCGAATTCCACGTTAAACTGTAGGTCCTCCATTTAATCTTACAATCACCCTACCATTACACATTAGCATGAGTGCGTATAACCCGAACAGGTAGTAAGACATGGTGCTAATAATAAGACTCCATGTTGGCATCACACTTTGTTAATGTGTTCATGCAGAGCTTACAGTGATATATCTGTTCTATCTTTTATGCAAGATATCCAGAAACATATTTAAAAGATTGAGCGGTAAAACAAATAATTATATAATCTTAATTTGTGATGATAAAATAACGTTAAAATTGTATGTATATTTTCATACTCATTAGTTCCTATTTAAAATACCATTCATTTAATAACAAAATATGTTAAATAGTAAATAGGAAAGCATTTTGAAATACCTATTTGTTTTGTATCTCACATATCAAAATAATATTTATGTAGCCTATAATCGGTTTTCACTGAAAGGTGACATCAATACTTTAATGGACTATACTAGCCTATAGCTGTATTTTATAAGCCACAATGTTACATCATAGTCTATAATAATAAAGGGAAGTGTTTGTGTGTGTGCGATGCCCAGCCAAATCTACAGCACGCAGAGATCTGAAATTTTTAACATAGATGGACGAAAGGTGGTCCGAATGCACCTCTGAGCAGGATTTTTAAATTTTCAATCAGCTTTTTAATTAGGCTATTTTAAACAAATTTTTGAAGAAAATATGTTCTGTTTTAGAATTACATTTTAGAGATACGGGCACTATGGGGTTTGAGGGGGAGTTGCTTATATAATTCTTATACCACAGTGGGTCACGGTCAACGCCGTGCAGGATTGCTGGTAATTCATTAAAGAAAGCTTGATAACTTTTAAGATTAATGGAGTGTAGGGTAGATAATATGTTGAATAATTGCTTCAATAAAACATACATAATTTTATCTATAGTATATGGTTAATTAAACTTTCGAACTGATTTAACTTTTATTAACAGACAGAACCCCCTTTCAAGGTCGAATGATAAGGCAGGATTCACAAACAAACGGCCCAAGAGACATAGCTGACTGGCCCGTTTGTCTGCAATATATTTATATATATCTGGCCTGCATCCATGTACTCACACAAAATACAATAGTTTAATTTTAGTGTTTACTATGTAATTTTAAACAACATAAACCCTTGGAACTATTTAAAGCTATCCTATATTTTGATTTTAACTTTAATGACTTGAGAGTGGGAATTTTGATTTACACCGGGAAAATACCAGTTTTTAAATTAATTAAAGTATACATTAATGATTTTAAATACATTGTATTAAATAGCTATTATAGACCTGCATTAGTGGCCACGCGGTATGATATCTAGCCTTCCTCTATCAAATAGTCATGTTTTGATTGGGTCACAACTTGTGGGGTTATTTTTTACAGTTCTATATAAGATATCACACATTTAAAAAACATTTTATAATTAGAATTTAAATTATTTAACTGGTCAGAACTTTCACCCTCACTTTGGTGAAAACTATATTAAAAAATATCTAACCACTTTTTAAATAAATGGGTATTTCTAAACGTCTGCAATTCTTCTCAGTGCTCCTTAATAAATAATTGCAGTTGACAGCCAGCCCCTTAGTTAAAAAAAGTCCATTGTGTTTCAAGTTTTATTTGTGGTTTGCAGTCAGAATAAACTTAATTGTGTGGTAGGATTATGTTACTTCTTCGTGGGGGGTGGGGGGTTGTAGAGACGGGGGAGGGCGCTACCTGAAACTTGCTTGGTAACCGTCAGCCTACAGGTTAACTCGAGGAGCTCATATTTTGTATCTGCCTTCTAGTACACTTGAGTTTAAAGTGAGTCGTTTAAAAAATGCTCACTTGATTGCGCTGTAGTCACTGGTGATCGCACCTAGCGATCCCAACGTTGAAGGAGTAAAGCCTTGAAAAGGAGTGCAACATGTTTAACCTAGCGGCTGTGGCTCTGTTCTTTCCTTCTCTGTGACTTAAGCCTATATACCAATTTTCAGTTGTATAAAGTATCAGGGAAATGCCTTCAAAGGTAAAAATAATATAACAAATAATGCTAGAAGTAGTGATTTTTTATACATTTAAGGGTTGATTTCTTTCCAACCCTTCATTAGATTTTCTTCCCCAACAATTTATTTGTATAAAAGTACAAAGAACAACTGTGCTAAGTTTAAATTAAATGGGTTAATGTGTTCAAAGTTGTCATGAGACTTAACTACTACAGACAAACTAATACAAATTGATGGAGCTAAAACCAAGATCTCGCTTCACTCATATAATAAACCAAACCACAAAATTAGGCCCTATGTTTTTATTTGGTTTTTTAATTGACAATATTTACTAGATCGCCCATACAGAGATATTAGTGTGCAAGCAAAATTTCCTTCCCCAACTTGTTTTTTCCCTCTTGTCACCTAAGCAAGTGCAGGGCTCCCAAAATAATGAGGCTCTGCAGCGGAACTGTTTACACACCCTTAAGGATTGCCATAATTATTGGTATTACAAGTATGTCTATTGAGGACTTTTACCTTTCTATGTAATAGGCCTATGCCATTAAGGCTTAACGATTTAAAATAAAATGTTATTGCAACACAACATGTTACTGTGGATTTTTGGCATGTAGGTTTACACTTGAAAGGTAGCAGGTATATTTTCTTTAGCTACACAATGAGTATCTTAGTTGTCTCACACTTCCTTTACTTCCCTCACACCCTGCATTTGAAAATATTCTGCTTTACCCAAACCACTCACTACTTTACTGTTATTATGATAGCATAGTTTTGATTTCCATTCCCTACCAATTCGTTTCCTAAAATTAATAAATGTATCCAGACAAAGGCAGTCAATTTATTTATTTACACTTTTGAATACAGTACCTTTAAATTGTAAGCTCTGGATAAATTAAGATAAGAGATTTTGGTTAAGTTTAGTAACGCAAATTTTCAGACCAAAAGAAAGTCATATTACACTGACACTTTTGTTCATTTGTAAGAAACATATGATAATGATTACTTTTTATGCAGGATTTATTTGTCATTGGCTATCACCAAACTCTGTTATCAGCAGTGCTTTTGTGACATATACATTTCAAAAATATTTATCTAATGTTTAAAAAATTCTCATATTCAAAAGTACTAGTTTACTTATGGCAACCAATGAAATCTTCTTATAAAACTTTGAGTGCATTGACACAGATTAAAAATTAATTAACTCCTTTATTAACTAACTACTATTACAGGGTGAGGAAATTTGCTTTGTTGGGGAAAAGTCATAGAAAGTTAGGGAAGTTTATCAAATTTCTGGAAATTTTACCCTTCAATAGCACATCTCTAGCTAAAGTTGAGTCATGGTTTTATGCATGCACAAGAATTTGATTATGTGAGAGGAAGAAAAAGTTAAAAAAGAATGTGTCTCACAACAATTTTAAACTGTACTGGTGTAAGGCAATCTTTTAATGGCTCATTATTATAATTTCACCTAAATCCAACTTAGATTTCACTAACCAATACAATAGCTCATCATTTTAGGCTAAAACCATTTGACCCCTTAGAATGACACACTTTCAGAATATGTAAAAGAATTTTAGTGCATTAAGTTGTGATCTTACTCAAACATTGTTTATAATAGGATTATACTTAATAAATATATATAGTGGCTGGAATAACTTATTGGCTCTTGAATACCTGGAAAGGCCAGGAATTTTAAAATACAGTTAGGCTGGACTTTTATTATTAATGTTTAATAAATAATATATAGTTTATAAAAAGTTACATTACTCTTGTTATATATCTACTGAAAACAAATACTATACGGGTTGTCCAGAAATTAATTTGCTATGTTTAGATACTATTTTTATTATTATTTTCTTAGGACATTTTTAAAACAATCACTTAATTTTTCTTACAGATGCCCATCGCATGGTTTTTGTCATGAAAGAAGTCTCCCTTATCTTAAAAAAGATCCAAGTGATGAGGCACATTGTGAAGAAACATCTTCACTAAGAGTAATAACACTGAGAGCCACAGAGGAGGAAACAAAATTCATCAGTAACATTGAAAGAAGACCACAATCTCATGAATCAAGTGTTGAGGTTATCACTGAAATCAATAAGAATGTGTATAAAAGCGAAAATACCAAATTAATTACAAAAAAGTCATCTCATAAACCACCATTGCTTCCAAAACCACCTACAATATTCCCATATGTGTCACGAACTAAATCAATTCTCTCGCCCACAAAAATAACTTCTATAACAAAACCAATCACTAAATGTACAGAAACAAGTCCAAGCACATGTAGTAAATTAATTATTGGAAACCATAGTGAAAATGCAAAACAACACACAGATACTGCTTCTAAGAATTTAACCCTTGCATATAGAAGAAATGTATTGTGTCATCCATTGTCTCTCCAGGCTCCGGTAGCAAAACTGGAAGAGTTTGATATTCTATATGATTCACATAATTTGCTGAGCCCTACTCGCCCACCACGAATAGTGAAAAAGTTGCTAAACCAAGGCATGTTGACCACTCATTCAGACAGTACACCTCCAGAGCTTCCTGCAAAGAAAAGTCTTCCTTCTCATAATACCTATCAATCATCACCAAAGGAGTGTAGTCCAACTATTAGAGGTGATACCACTAGGTCTTATTGGCAAAAGCACAAGGGAAAAAGTGCTAGTTTAGGAAGAGCAGAAGGGCAAACATTACGATTTGGAAACTCTGATAGAAACAAGTTTGAATGTACAGAACAAGATTTTATAGGTGAAAGCATATTTTCTAGTTCAAGCATCAAACCCGTACCACCTCCAAGGCGAAGAAAAAAGTTATCATCAGATGATACTCCAACAATGAATCCTTCTAGTCCTGTTTCCCCTTTATTTATTAATAGTGATCAAAGTAGCAATTATGCTCCTATCTATGCCACTGTAAACTACTTAATGAAAAAAAACAGACGGTCAGCAAGTTTTAGTGGTGATGTTAGCTCTAGTACAATTGGTGATAATATTGGAAATTTAGAAATAAAACAAATTAAACCTTATTGGGATGTTACAGGAATGAAGACCGATATCACCAAAAGTCAAGAATCAAATTCCATTTCTATTGAGGAGGATATATGTAATCACAGTTCAGATGATTCACGATCAATAAATAGTTCACATTATTGTGAAGAAAAGAGTTCTACATGTTTGCTTACTGAAACATGTATAGATAATTCAAAGTGTGATGAAATAAGTGATAGCTGTAATCAGTATGATAACAGTGTTATCTCAAGTTGTGTCAAGATTGGATCCCCTCTTTGTGAAGCCAATGTTGATATATCTTGTGGAACCACAGATACTCCTATTGATTTAGTCCCTAGTTTTTTTATATCTAAAGACAATACTTGTGGTGACTCTGCAAGGAAAGATTTGAAAAATAAAAATCATAATCTAGAAAGTGTATCCGATCTAAATAGTCACAGTTGCTCATTAACTTCTTATAAAGTATTACCTGCCCAGCAAAGCACTTTAACTACAGATAGTGCCTTGAAAGAAAAAGTCAAATTATTTTGTGAACATAACAATGAAATGTTATGTGATATTTGTTTGTGTTATTCTAGTGTTAATTATAATACTTCTCTGACTGAAATAAAATATTCATCTTCTGTAAATAGTAATGCCACTGAAAGTTTAATCACTCAGCAACCTGATAGAAAATCACTTGTGTCTAGTAATTGTGTAAACACAACTAAAGATATTACTACTTCAATTTGTGAACGTGAATCTGGAAGTATTGAGTCTCAGCATATTAGTAACGTTGAGGAAAACTTCTCAAAGTCTTTTCACATTAGTAGCGAAATTTCTGATCATTGCAAACCAAGTAGTGAAGACTACGGTTCTGAATTATCATTCAAGTCAAATTCTTTATTACCATCGTTGAAAGATGTTTCTCAGAATGATGAATCATTGGAATGCTCTTCAAGTACAAATACAGATGTGATATGTGCTACAAATACAAGTCTAGTCATTAACGATCCAATAGTTATTGTTAATGCAAGTAATGTGTTGGCCACCAGAAAGAATGTAACTCGCACTTTCTCCTTGCCTCTTGGAACCAAAGTAAATATGAAAGAATCTAAGAAAGGAATATTTAGAAGACAATCTTGGAGTAATTTAAAAAGTTCTCATTCTTCTTCCTCTGACGGAGGAATAAACAGTCTTAGCATTAAAAATCGTAAAACTAGAACTCGATCATTTTGGTGTGATGAAGGAGAGCTCTCTAGTGGGGCTTTGGCAGATGTAGATAGCTCAGATAATGCAATTAAGCCATATTTTTTTGAAGAAAATATTGATGGTAGTGAAGTTAGTCAAAATCCAAAGCAAGGCAGAATTGCATCCTGGTTTAATACGTTGAGTAAAGGGAATAAAAACAAAGACAAACGAGACAGCCTTAGTAGATTCTATTATGATCAAAAGGTTGTCTCTCATGAAAATATTGATAATGGTGGTGAAAAGAGTTCTGATATACTTGCTACTAATCTTAAACTAAACTCCCCAGAAGAGGATGTCAATTTACCAGTGTACAACATTCATGATGTTAACAGACCCGCTAGTGGTTTAAGTGACACATTAGATTTTGATCAAAAAAGTGATGTTCCTCTTTCAGAGGATAGCTTTGATATTGGGCCACATTCTGACTCTGAGAATGATGATTATGGTTATACTGATGCTAAAGATGTTTTGATAGAACAAAAAAGAGACAAAAAAGCCTTTTACATTGCTCATGAGTTGATGACATCAGAACGAATTTTTATTGATGTATTAAAACTTTTAAATATTGACTTTAAGAATTTTGTAAAGCAGGCAGCAGTTGAGCAAAAAATACTGGTTATTCCAGATGAAGATTTGGATAAGATTCTTAATAATTTACCTCAACTTCAAAGCTTAAATGAAGATTTTTTACATGAGTTGGAAGATCGGATCAGCAATTGGTCATCAAACAAAAAAATGGCTGATGTTATTGTCAGGATAGGCCCATTTTTAAAACTCTATACCTCATATATACAAAATTTTGAAACCCAATGTTCTTATTTAGATGAGTGTTGCATTAAATATCCAAAGTTTGCCAAAGTCCTTAAAGATTTTGAAGCTACACCGCGCTGTCAAAAGCTATCTTTGAAACATTACATGTTGAAGCCTATTCAGAGGATCCCTCAATACCGTCTTCTTCTTGATGATTACTTACGTAATTTGCTTTGCGAATCTCCTGACTATGAAGATACTAAAACTGCACTGAAGATCGTCTGCGATGTAGCTGACCATGCAAACCGAAGTCTGAAATTAGGAGTGAGTACTATTATATCAATTGAATGCTTTTTCACTTTTATTTTAGTATATATATTTTTTAGAAGTGCTAACTTACTACAGTTAAAGCTCCTACGAGTAATAATAATGCAATTTATTTTTCCCCCTCTTACTCTATTTTGGTTTGAGTAATAGTTTTACAAATTAATGTTCACATGTCAACTCTTTGTGAAAGTTTAACTGGATTTATAAGCTTGGGCTTAAATCTAAAAAGTTTGTAATAAAACATTTGGTCAGTAGTTATACTTTATGTTAATGCTGGATTACCATATGCTTACACAATATAACATTTTTCCACAAAATAATCAAAAACTATTCAAATTTTGATTTGCTTTCAAAAATCTTGCATATATTATATTATTATTCACTTTGAGGTGAAAGATTTAACTTTGCACACCATTATGTATTAGTATTTCTGACAACATTCTATAAAATATCCTTTGTGTATTTCTTTGGCAAAAAATATCTGATAACGATTAAAATTATTAGCTTCACATATTTATTGAAATAATAATTTAACTTATTTGGCTTGGATTAAATACATATAGGTGTCATTAATCCAAATTTTGTCATTACAATTCAAGGCATTCCAAGTGAAATTTGAAGCTATAGTAGTTATAATTATTAATTTTGAATGCTATAAAAGCAATTAGATATATATATGCTGATTTTTTTTACTATGGAATTAATTTAAGTACTTTTCCAGAGGGGGGGACACACAGTCTAAGAAGTCAGTATCACAATATATTGAATTACCAGTAACAAGGAAGTCACTGCACAATTATCGGCTAGGTACATTTGCTATGCTCTCCCCATATGATTCATCATTGTGGTTTTCCCATTTTCTTCATTCTAATGCCTTTGCAATCTATTTACAAAATATGTTTTCCACACCTACCTCTTGAATTATACTGTTGATAACCTAAGTGTTGAATGTATCAATAACATATGATAGAAATTTGATTGGCACTCATTACAATTATTTTGTTAGATACTAAAAATGTTCAAACTATTGGAATAATTAATCATTCAAACCCATGCACATAACATTTTAATCATGATATGCCCATCATATATTTAACCCCCGCACCTCACCCTGGGGTCTCGTAAACCCCTTCTGTTTTTATTTTAAAAATTACTTTATTTCTACTTTTATTGCTGAGTTGGGAGCTTTTGTATTTTCTATTGGTAGTGTTCTTAGCCTTGCTACAATAATTTTTCAACCAGTTGGCCTTGAATACTAGAGCAGTGTTTGACTAAAGTTTCTTTGTAATTCTTTGGACCTCACCGTGAGTTTTGTGTATGAATTTCATGCAGTGTATGTCTTTGAACATAACTTTGACATTTTTATTACTTAAAATTTTAAGCAGTTATTTATTTTTCATGCAGAGTTTGTCTTTTAAAATCTTGTTTTTCAGACATTTATATTATTTTTGATAATTGTTCATAATATTTAATCATGGTTTCGCTTAGTTTAACTGATGACATATGGAAGGAGTTAGAACAAGAGGAACTAGATAATGTTGAAGATGATTTTAGTGAGGATAACTCCGATGGCGATCCTGATTTCGTTGAGATCCAAGACACTTCTGATACAGAAGCAAGTGAATGTGCGTCCAATTTGCCTGACAATAATCAACCAGGATGCTCAAAAAATAATATCGTTCTTACTGGGAAATCTGGTTGCAAGTGGCATACTGCAGATTCGCCAAGGAGAGGAAGAACCAGAACTGAGGACATTGTGATCCATTTTCCTTTTTCAAAAGGTGCTGGACAAAACGCTAAATCACCCAAAGAAGCTTGGGAGTTGCTAATTGATGATGATATTATTTCAACCGTTACTTTTCGTACAAATGAAGAAATAATGCGTAATATTCCAACAGTCAACCAACGCAAGCGTTATCCTAACAATACTGATTCTATTGAAGTAAGGGCTTTGTTAGGACTTTTATTATTTTTGTGGTGTAAAAAAGGATGTTCATATACATTTAGATGAGTTATGGTCACTGAAATTTGGAAACACTTAGTATATAGCAACTATGTATCAAAGAAGATTTGAGTTTTTATCAAGTTCACTAAGATTTGACGATAAATTAACACTAATAGAAATAAATGAACCTGACACTTTTGCACCAATCTGTGACATATGCAATAGGTTTAAAAAAAGTAATTGCCAATCAAATTTTACTCCATTTGAATATTGCACAATTGATGAAGAATTGTAGGCTTTAGAGGCAATTATCCCTTTAGAGTTTATATATCTTCTAACTTCTAAACCTGACAAATATGGACTGAAAATTGTGCAAAAATGTATTACATGGTGAATGCTATACATATGTAAGGAAACCTCAAACAGAAGAAAAAGACATTTCCTTCATATTATGTGAGAAAATTATCTGAGACAATCCATAGAACTCATAAAAATGTGACCGTCGACAACTGTTTTTCCTCCATTCCGCTTTTTCAGACAATGTTTAAGGAATATGGTCTTACAATGTTAGAAACTATGAGGAAGAACAGAGCTGAAATACCAGCTAAATTTCTTAATTCACAAAATGTAGGAGAATCACAGTTTACTTTGATGGAAGTAAAACAATAGTCTCCTACACTTCAAATAAAAACAAAATAGTTTTATTGTTGTCAACTTTTCACTACAATAAGGAAATCAATCAAGACTCTAGGAAGCCACTAATGATAGAAGATTATAATAAAACAAAAGGCGGCACCAACACCTTTGACCAACTCTTTCATACATATACAACTGCACGTGCATCTAGACGATGGCCCATGAGATTTTTTTTTGTAATGTTGGACCAAGCAGGAGTCAATGAATGCTATGTAATATTTAATGCAAATGTGAACTTTGGGGAAAAAAATAACAAGATTTTCATCATCAGCTATCATGGAGTTTATTGAAACCATATTTGTGCATCAGGTTAAACAAAACTACATCACCAAGAAACCTGAAAAGAAATTTACAAGAAATGCAAGGTGAAGATGAAAATCAAACTGAAGGTTCTGCTGAACTTCCTCAACAAAACAAGTAGTCCAGATGTGCTTTTTATCTGAGATAAAAGGACCAAAACACGAGATTGTTTTTTTAAGGGTTGCCGCCGTGCCATTTGCGATGACCATAGAGTAATGAGTGCATTTAAATTTAGTTGAAATGTGTTTTTTTGTACAAGTATGTGTAGCGTGTCAATCAAATTGATTGAACACCTACAAGTAAAAAGTTCACTATTTATGTAATTGGGTGCCACGTTGGAATTATATCAAGATATTGAAGATAAAATACCTCAAAGTTTATACTCTCTCGTATACTGAAACTACGTATTGCCCTACGTTCAAACACGTGGTTAGTCAAAAAATAATTGTCTTTTGATAATTGCTGTTCTAAATATCAAAGAAGAGGACTAATATTATTATAGTTATGAATAAGATATGTGAATGCATACCCTTTGTTATAAGATGGGGTCAGATGAAGAAACTTACAGCCGGCCATGCGGCCCTCAAAAAGGTGGAAAATATACATCTATATTATTTCTTTGCATAAAAATAACAGTGAAAATCAAATAACTAAATTAATACTGATACATTTTGATATAGGATATGTGTGTATAAACTCACCACGGCCAGATGTCTGCAGATATCATTAACTCACTTCTAAATCACAGGATTATCTATAATGGCGGTTCCACGTGGCACAAGACTCGCCAGTTCAGTTGGGGAGATAGTCTGAAAATGGAGATCGGCGCTTCGACCTCTTGCGCAACTGCGCCTCTGGTGGCCGACAGAAGAAGCTCGTCAGTTTGTGTCTCTTCTCCTTCCCTCTCCTCGTTTATCCTTCCTTATTTTTACGTACGCTTCTCAATTCGTTCCCCCTTTTTTCTCCTCCCTGTTCATGTCTGGTTGTGAGTATATATGGGACGCGCCGCGGGTTCAACACTAGAGAGCGGTTCTACACAGCCAAGGATCAACAAAGAACCTCTGCCGGTGAATAACCAAGACGGGTCATGGAGTCTGGGTCGTCAGAATCGCCTCCATAGCGGCATTGAAGGAGGATGAATCGTCCTATTCAACGCGGTGGTTACGAGAACGCCGCAGCTAGGGTATTGGTATCCAGCGGTCGTCATTTAGTCCCTAGAATTTAGTTACTAAGTTAGGAGAAACTTTATTTTTCAAATGGTTTAACGTGATGCAAATAGTTATTCAGAAGTCTTTTTTAAATACAAGAGAAAATGTTTTCGGAATCCAGTGTCATGTTCAGGACTAGTTAACTTCAATATGGAAGAAGTACCTTGGTTATTTTATGCCTTTTTTAGTCTGATGGACAAGTCAGATTTTAATGACTCAAGTCAATTGCTGAGTGCATTATTGTGTTTTTAGACACTGTCCTAACGTTAAAGCCTTCGGCTTAGAAAAATGTGAAGTTTTAGTGTTACTGATTTACACTAACTCACAAGTTCCGATAAATCTTGAAGAGAAAAGTATTCATGACACCCTAAACATCATGTACATCAGTTCTTTGTTATTGATGGTTACCGCCAGGAAGTCTATTTCTTTCTTTTGCCTTACGCAGTTCAGTTGTTAATGATAGAGATTTGATTATGCGGTCATTGTCCATGGAAAATATTAGGTTGGGTGAGCAACCCGTGGAAATTGGCCTAGTGTCATAGTGGGGTCCGCGCAAATAATACTATTTTGTTTTGGCCTGTAAATAGGTTCCTAATTTTGTATTAGTTCTAAAGTATGTTAATGTACTATTGAATGCTCTTGTAGTACCGTAAGGGAACATGTCCGGCCATAGTACCTTAATGACGCCTGGCCCTTAGCCATCAATCAGCAGGATTCACCAGCCAATTATCCAACAAATTTAGTGGATCCCTGTTAATATTCAACCCTGCCAAGTGAGACTGTATAAATGTTATCTTCTAAATTTGCTCTATATTTTGCTTTAACTAATTCTCAAATTAATCTCCTTTTAGAAATTCTACAGCCTCTTGTCTGGCCACTGTACTGCCCAGTTAGCCATAAGTAATCAAGTAATCCCTCAAGTTTATTTGCCTTGTGAAGAAATTTAATACTCCATAATTTTCCTTCTTATTGTAAAACTTGTACTTTTCTTATGCATTTATTGTTTACTAAATAAAACTATATTGTCAAATTGATATGTTCAGTTTTCTAATTTAGTACAAATGTACTGTGTGAATACAGTGCAAATGGATTTTTTAATATCATATAATATGTAGACCAAAATATTCTGGGTGGCTACAAAACATATTTTACGAAATTCCCTCGCTTTTCAGGTTTTCAGGCAACATTTTTCAATTTTCCCTAACTACTTTTTTCAGTTTTAATGGCTGATGATATGTTTTATTTATTATTGATTACATATTAAGAAAAGTTTGTATCTACTAAACATAAACTGTTTTATCAGTTATTTAAAAAATTAAAATGTTATTTAGGTATTATTAACTTTTGTTTTAGTGTTTGGTTGCGAAATTAATGGGATCTCTTAGACATAGTTTTTAATTCACTGACTTTTCCTTATTTTTAGTTTAATTCCCAGACATTTCCTTGTTTTCCCTCTCATCCAAAAATTCCCTGACTTTTACAGGTTTTTCCTGTTTTCCCTGTCTGTAGCCACCATGATAGTTTTTAATCTGAAATTAAAATTTTTATTTGTGAAAACAAAAACATTGCAATTTTTTTTGAAAAGTGGTAATATTTTTATTTTATAAATACATCTATATTTTTTATTACACAAATTTAAGGTAAGAGATGTATCTATTACTTATAAGCTTAAAATTAACCTTAAAAAACCATAACAATCTTTTTAGCAAGATGATAATTTTATTTTATTGGGCTCCGGATGAGTCCAGTGTGAGGTGCAAAGGTGTGAAACCCCAGGGTGAGGTGCGAGGTTTAAAACTTGCTAGTTTTACTTAACATTTATTACTGTTTCCAGCCTGTGGCCTGGGTCAGTTTTTTTTATTCAAGTCATATATCTTTCCACTACTGTCTGGCTAGGCCTGTTATATCTTCATATACCTTAAAATATATCTTAAGACTAGGACATGCACAAAATCCATTCCCCGGCTGTTAATTTATCAATGTGAAAGGGTACATCCATAATTCCATCAATGATACATTTTTTCAACCATGTCGGGAATTGAACCTGGGACCCTTAGCTTAGTAGGCAGTCACACTATCGACTGACTTGCTAGTTTATAACTGTATATTAATATGTTTTAGGACAACTTGAGAAAACTCCTACAGTTGCAATCACAACTAGGGGAGAGTGACTTTGAAGTGATCAAACCTGGGCGTGTGGTCATCAGAGAAGGTGAACTCTTCAAATTGTCACGGAAAGTGATGCAACCTCGTTACTTTATTCTGGTAAGAGGAATTAGTAATTAATTCCAAACATTATATTTACATGATATTTATTTCTCTGCATAAATAAACTACATTTATAATGTTTTGGCCAGCCTATGAAGATATAAATGGATATGATGAAAAAATGAAAGATTACTTGTTTAGGTTGGATCCAACAAGACAACTATTTTTTTTAGCATCGTTTCCTACCACCAGAAATAGTAAGATCATAAATATACCCTCTAGGTATTCCCCAAGATTCATTTTTTTATTTGTTCCTTTCATTATCAACTAAAGAAAGAGCAAAGTGATAACCAGAACAATGCAGATAGTACTAAAGTATAGTACAATTCACGTAGGAAGGGTCCTTAAGAAATTTAAACACAGTTTTTGTGCTCAACATTGATAATATTTTACTATACTATTATTATTTGTTCTATTGGCAACTTACCTAAATAGGTAGTAAGATGTAGTGCTAAAAGAAAAAAGGGCTATTTTTTAGGTGTTGATACAACCTAAAAGTGACAGTTTGACTTGGTGTATGAATAAATTAAAGTAGTCTTATAAACTTTATAATGGTTGGATATGGGTCTTCCTACTATAATCCTATTCTATCCTTTCCTTTATTCTACCAATCTTTATCAAGTATTCATAGCCAGTGCTGCTTTATTTGTAGTCTATATTAATTAAATTAATAGTTTGTGTTTTATGATCATTGCACAATATCTACCGCACACAAATGTTTGAAATTTTGAAAATTAGTAGTAGCCTCTGTGTTCGAATACACCTTGAAGCCGAAATTTTAAAATTTTGATTAGAGTTTTTAAATTCATTATAAACTGGGTCGGAATTAAATAGGCCATGGGCAGCTTGCCACTAACTTTAAAGTTATATTCCATGTACAGTCATTGACTTATAAACATTTCTCTTGGGCAACTAGTCTATCAGGGTGTCTACCATCTGGGAAAATCAGGGAAAACGGGAATTAGCCGGGAATTTGAAGTGATTGGGGAAAAACGGGAATAAGTCGGGAATTTGATAAATCATAATAAAAGTCTGGGAAAATGATATTTTACTCAAAATATGAAATACAATAATCAGTAAATTATAGTGTCACTTTTTTGTTTGTAGCTGTGTAATATATTTTTAATTCCTAGAAACAATTTTAACTCAAATTTTAAAACTTATTATTATTATTATTTTTAAAAAGATTAATAGANGGGGGGGGGGGAGCTAGCTAGAAGAAAGTGACATACTTTTTTAGTCGGGAATTTTAGGAAATGATCAGGGGAAATCAGGGAAAAGGTCGGGATTTCATTGGTCAAGTTTAGTAGACACCATATCTATACTAAAAATGAATTAATATACAAATACCAACAAACTCTTTCAATTCTTTAAGTGAGTAGATGAAGGCTCTAATAAATATTTTTAGAACTATTATAATTTAAGATCATGAACACGTTTTCTTGAAAAGGTTAGAGCCACTACTATATTAACCTTATATGAAATAAGTATTTTCCACACACATGCATGCACACAAATACATGTGGCAGTTAATCAGAGTTATAATACATCACATTCATTTTTGGGGAACATCAGACCCGTCATCTTTAGAATAGATTAAAACGCCAATTAGACTAAGGGTTTAAGTTGATCACTCTACCTTGATCTTGTTATTGTTAATATTTGAGTTCTACGCACACAATTACTGTATTTATTATAATATTTTATGTATGCTGCTAGCTATTATTTAATATCTATAATATGTAATTATGTATTTGAGTATTTCATTGACTGGAGGGAGTCAGCCTGTTTGGAAAGAGGACTTCCGGAAAGCAGTCTTAATAATTTGAGGCCAAATTTGTGTCTGGACTTGATTATATGTTGTTGGTCAAGTTCCCAACAATGATTCTGAATGGTGTTTCAATAGTTGACAAATGGCTTTATTACTTAGGTACTACTATAACCAGAGTTGATACACATCTAGGAAAGTCAGTGAATTTCATGTGACGGGGACAAGTTGGGGAAATTTTAAGGTCATTGGAACTTTCATATACTTTTGGAGATTATTAAGAAATACAAATTAGGGATGTTGCACAATGTAAACTATTTCTTTTATATCTAAGCCACGGTAAATCATGCTACTATGTGAAGCGTAGTTTTATATTTGTCATTGTCTGTTCTAGAGGGTATCAGCCTGCTTTAAATTACATTTTATTGTTAATTGCATTTCAAATTTATTGCTTCACTATGGCCACTTATCTAAACAAACACTTTTTTAGTTCTTTCATACATATTCCTAAAGAGTGACATTAGTTTCCTACCAAATCCGAGTAGTACTTGTGTGGATGGCATTGTGACTTTTTATTGCAAAAGTAATTTTTACCATTTGTAGTTTCTGAATCTTTAAAAACATGCTCAACATAAGAATTTTATATTACTACATTAATAATAAGATACATAAAACATAAATTAAATTAAATTTTATATGAAATTTTGTTATGAGTTCATTATGGAATTCATACACTTATAGTCTGGGGTTTGGTTGTTATGTTTGTGCTATAATTATTTTGGGATAAACCACTACCAAGTAAAAGGTTTAAAACAAATTTCAAATTTAATAAAAAATTTAAGCTGATATTTTCTCAGAATTTCATATATCCTTAAAGATTCAAGGATTTGAAGGTCCCTTCCCTAGTATATATTATTATTATTAATATGACTTTAAAATATTTAATGACTTATACATTTACAAAGTATAAGTGTGTTGGTTAGATGGAAAAGATGTTAATCTAAGGTTGAGATTCGGTAAACAAATACCTAAAATGCTTATTGTCTCCAGCTTAATGATTGTTTGCTCTACACATCATACTATGGGGGTAGTATGCCATCATCAGGACTGAAACTCAACTATGTATTATCACTTACTGGAATGAAAGTATTCATTCCAAAAGCAGAGGATTACCAAAATGAGTTCAGTATAATAAGCACAACACGAAGCTTCATGCTTTCAGCAAGGTAAATCCTTGATCAATATTTTATTGTTATTTATTTAAAATAGCTAAAATGTGGATACAATTAAATTAGCGAAAGAATGTTTAGTAATATATAATAAAATTAAATTTTATATTTCCTTGATCAAAGGTTTGCTGACTGTTATTATCATCACTCTTTCTCTTTGCTTTATATTCATTTATAACTAATTTTCAGATCATTGGAGGAACAGAAAGAATGGGTGAAAGTGTTGAAGAATGCCATAAAAGAGAATGAAAGTAGACAATTAACTTTCAAATCAAAAACCTTTTTGGATAAAAGTTTAAACTATACTGAAGAATCACCTGACCCTTTTAAGTTGGGAAGAGAAGTAAGTATGCAAAATTAGTAATTTTAATGTATTTGATGTAAATTATTTAGGGCATATAAGGTAAAACTAAAATAAAATGCTCTAAAATGCTTTAAGTTGATATAAAATTTGTATATTGTTTTAACTTAATCAAATTTCATGTTAACATGTTTTAGCTGTAATGCTCAAAATTGTGAATATTAATTTATATTATGACAGTCCCATTCTTAAACATTAGTTTATATTTTGATAGTCCTATTCTGCATGAATAAGTGAAAGTTCATTTTTGTTGACTTTGGTTTGTAATATTTCTTGATGTTTGTTTTATCAAACAAGACTTACTTGCAAACTTGTTTTTTTAAAAGCACAGTGTCTTACAACTCGTTCGAGTTATACGCTTATGTACTAATTATGCTAATGGTTTTAGGGTTTATAAAGGGTATATTTAGAGGAAGTATACCCGCATTTGCATGGAGGGAGAGTAGAAGAACATTTAAGATAAAACACCCTCAGTACACCCGACTGAGATTTGAACCTCATTCTCCTAGTCATTAGCACTCTAGTCCACTGAGAGAGAAGCACCTCAGACCATGCAGCCACCGAAATTGGTGACATTCTATTTAAGAAATAGACTTCACATAATTATGGACATAGCAACTTGGAAGAAAAAAAAATCAACTGAATATCTGAAACAACCACATATAAATGTACAAAACAACTTACAAAGAAATCCACGGACATTCTAACATAGTGGTCTCAAACTCGTGGCCCGGCGCCAACTGTTACACTGCCCTCATAAATGATTACAATATAATAATAAATTACCTTTTTTTTAAAAGTATATTTTAATATAGTAAATATAATATGGACATAATAATGCTTTCAAAGCCATCATATTTATAAGTAACAAGCTTATTTATGAATAGTGCATTAGTATTAAGCTGCCTATTGTTGAGTCAAAAGGAATAAAAAAAAAAGGTTCGGGTGTCTTCCCCCAACATACTGTAAACAAATCCAATTGGATTTTAAAGGGCAGTTTGAATGTTCCAAAGACATGGAAAATATTTTAAATATATTCAAGTATCCATTTTCCTGTATGCTAACAACGCACATAAATCAAGTAAAATTTCTTGAAATGAATAGGTATAAGTGACATTCCCTTAGGCTCACTTTTAAAGTAGCATTTTCAAAGGACTTTATTCCAATTATTGACAAGCAAGTGAAATAAAAGCAGGCACAAATTTCTGTTCAGGATATTTAATATTTTCTTCACGATGTCTAGTTGATAAATTTTTTTATTCTTTTAAAATTACAGTGCAAATATATTTTTACATAAAAATTGTTTTCAGTGATACAATGTGATAGAAATAGAAATAACTGAAGAAGTATTTGCTTTTAATATCTACCAATAGTTAGAAATAATATCCCACTTTAGTACAAAGCCATAGGTATAGTTTTGTAAGTTTGATATTTATTTGTAAGAAATTCATGCGGCCCCCTAATTCCTTCGAATCTTGAAAGTGGCCTTGTCAAGGGTCCGAGTTTGAGACCGCTGTTCTAACACAACCTATTGACATGAAAGGCAGCTCTGCACACATGACACACAGACGATCTCACACAACAGGTTAGTTATTTTTTTACCTAGAAACTATATGCACAACTTTGAAAAAACATTATTTAATTGCCAATAAAACAGATGAATTTATTAATATTCTGAAAATAAAATTCGGGCCAGTTTCATAGTCTAATTTAGTACGCCTCAAGTGCAGCGCTACACTAAGTACAAGATGACACCTACCTAAACCATAATGGAATAGGCCGTTCTCGCATAGGAGACTGGCCCATTCCATTCTGGTTTAGGTAGGTGTCGTCTTGTATTTAGTGTTGAGCCGCACTTGAGGCATACTAAATTTGACTATGAAACTGGCCCTTATTCTTACTTTACATGAAGCAAAAAATAAAATAATTATAATAGTAAGAATATCACTCAAGCATTCAATACACTTTACATATCTATTTGTCATGCTCAAAAGTCTCAATCCAGGCTCTAAAGTCACTGATCTACACATCTTCTCCCTCTTCATACTCTTTCCTAATTTATGACTGTCCTCCTGCATATTATTCCTCTCTTGCACTACTGCTGAGTCCCAATTACATTATCCTTATAACCCAAGACATTTGGCATCCCAAACTGAATCTTTTGGGACACCAATGCAGAGGTCAGTTAAACTCATTAACCTAGACTGTACTCCAAGAATTGAGACAAATGGGATCTTCACTTTCCCTTTCCCTTCTGCCATCTGAGTGCAAGAAAGTGTCCTTATCCCAATCTAAATAAGGCTACCTGCCTCAGTGGCCTAGTTAGCTAATGAGCTAGTTTTGCATTGAGCTAGACTGCCAAGAACGGGGAGATCGAGGTTCGAATCTCACTCGGGTGAACTTTTTTTCTTCTTTCCTAAATGGTGTTCCACTCTACCTCCACGCAAATGTGGGTTCACTTCCTCTTGATTTAACCTTCCCATTTCCTAACCCATTAGCGCAATTAGTACTCTAGCATATAACCCGTATGGTAGTAAGACGCGGTGCTAAGTATTAATATTAATATCAAATAATGCTCTTAAATAAAAAACACGGGGGGAAAACATAACTTGAATATAATACAACTCCGCTAAAATAAATTGAATAAAAAATAACTAGGATTGAAAACCTCTATATAGAAATTTATTTCACAGAAAGGAGTTTTTTTTGTTCATGTTCAAACTTCCTGCATATCCAAATGGCTAACCATTGAGGAAAAATAGTATGATGGAGGTATGGTTGGACATACCAATCAATAGACAGATTGAAAAAGATAAATTGGGTGAAGAGGTTGGACAAATGGATGGACATATGGACAAATAAAAAACTGGCTCATGTAAATAGCTAGATTAATAGATGCTTTGATAAAAATACTGATAAGGAATGGAAGTATATATAATTTTACTAAAAAAAAATTAAGATAGGTATCTGTGGGTTGTGGAATTGAGATGTAGCTGTAAACTAACATATGAACGAACGCATGTAGTTAAGGAGATACACTTTAAAAACTATTCCAATAGTATTTATTTAAAAAAAGATAAAAGGTACTTCAATGGTTCCAGTTTTACTATCCCTAAAATTATATAACAAACCTATAAATTGCTACCTTTAGGATAAAAAGTTGGTTACAAATAACATGTAATAGTACTATAGCATACAAACCTACTAATACACATATCTAAAAACTAGCTAGCAAAATAGAATAAGCTTGTATCATTTGCATATGAACTACTTATTTAGTTGTCAATTGATCAAGATCAAACTGGTTGTTTTTCTCTTAAATATAAATTTAACACTCTTGTTTCCATCTTATCACTCTTAACTTATAACTTGTTTGGATAAATATATGCTCACCTATTTCTTGTTCTTGGCAGAATATCTACATTGTAACACTGTCCCCAAATATTTTGTAACAACCTAATTGACACATCCTACTACTTCAATTAAATATTGATTTAAAACTTTTCAGGCACCTGTATGGATACAAGATCATCGTGTCACCAGATGCCAATCGTGCACTAAAGAATTCACTGTCACGTTTCGAAGACATCATTGTAGAGCATGTGGAAAGGTATATGAGTATTTAAGTGGACTATATTTAATTATTTTATGTCTCTTACATTCATTTTTAAGTGACCATTTACAATTTCTTTTCATTTTGTTTGCAGGTAGTTTGTGGTAGTTGTTCTGACAATAGAGCACCTTTGGAATATAAAAACTATGAGTCTGCTCGTGTTTGTTCAGATTGTTATGACACACTCCTCAAAGGTAAGACATAATATATGAATAATAATTTTGTACTTTTTATTTAGTTTGGAATTATTTAATTAACATAAATACGTAATCTAAACCACTAAAAGTCAACTTGGTGTTATTGCAACAGAAATATCTTAGGATGAAGTATTTAATATTTGCAGCATAAAGTGATTTGTTTTGATCTATGTTAGCTTACATTAAGTTTACCTATTGAGTGATGCTATTTTTGAATCTTACAAAATGTCAAAAATAACTTTTGATTGGCTGTGCTGTTCAATTTAAATTCACATTTAAGAGGAAAATATGTCACCAATTCATATTAAATTCTTAAGCTTACATTTTTCCTCCTAGGTCAAAAATTTATTTTGTTTCACGATTGTTAAGTTTATTTTCTCATGGTTGATCATAGAAAATAGATATTCTAAATTCATAGAATATTATTTTAACTATAAATAAAAAAACTTGCAATCAAGGTACATTTTGCCTGTTGTGACTTGTACACAAAATATCAAAATGTTTCCAAGTTAAAAAAAAGTTATTTTGTTTCTTAAAGTGTGTGTTTCAAAATGTGTAAATCTAGCATGCCTAATATGAAAATATGTTGATAATTTCTTTGAAACTATTGAATTTTTGAACATCACTTACACAAAATGTTTTATTTATTGCCTCTTCGCCTCATCCAGATAATCCTTTAACAGTTTTAATTTGTTTTCAAAATATTACTGAAATTATTTAAACGTGTGCATTTTAACCTTGTGACACGTTTTCTCTCTAGAATTTGAAGAGAGTGAAATGATAAAGGGGAGTGGAAAGCAGGCAAATGAATTGTACAGGGTAAGAGCTCGTTTCAAAAAATCTGAAGTGGACACGGGAAAGAAAGTAAAATATGTACCTCAAAGACTTCTAGAGGTAAGCTTATAAAGTGTTTGTGGAGGGTTTTACCCTCTTATGCAAGTTAATTTATGCATGGAAAAAGTAGTAAGTTAATAATTCTTTGAGACAAAACGGAATGGAGTGGGGAAGGGGGGGGGGAAGTAAGACATTTTAAGGAAATGTTTGATTACATAAAAATATTGAACGTACAATAATTCTTCACAGAACCCATACACAAACTTTTTTAGTCTATGTAGAGGGGGACTACCATGAGTATTTTTTTGATAAACTTACTTTATGCAACAAATTTCGGTCTTTCAATACTTTGTTATAAAACTTGTCACACTCCAATTGTTACAAAAAGATCACTTTTTCTCGCTTCTAATGTGTTCACAAGATTTTCAATGTCCACAGCTACTTTCGTAGCTGAAATCAGGATTTTGGAGTCAGTACATCAAGCCTTCGACTCGGACTTTATTTTTCTATTCATAGACTCCTTCACAAATAGCCAATGTATATTAATTAGTAATAACAAACATACTGCAATAAAATTCTACAATACAGATTACTTCATGGGAAGCTTCTTTGGCATTGGGAATTTATATTTGAATACATTTGTCAATCCAAATTACAAATATTGGTTTTAAAGAATAAAATGAAGTATAAAATCAAAATGTTATATTTCCAACATATTGTTTTAATTGTGTAAGCTTTTATTTTGAAGTCTGAGTCGGTACATTGTTACTAACTTGGACTCCACTCAAAATTGCTTACAACTCCATGACTTCAACTCCACAGCCCTGGCTGAAAAAGTATTATTTTCTATTAAGCTAATGTGTGTTTGGAATGTAGACACTAGATCTCTTGCATATTATAACCACAATTTCAAACAGGGATTTTCAAATAATTTCTGCAACTTGGTAGGGCACTTCTATTACTATCTATCTTATAGTCATAAAATACAAATTGCGTTGAAATATTATAGGTGACAGCCAATGACACAGGGTCTCAACTGAATGGCTGGCTTCAAAAACGCACTCGTCGCTCATGGAAGCGATATTGGTTTGTTTTGAAAGAGCAAGTTTTGTATGCATACAAAGCTTCAGAGGATGTAGTAGCCCTTGAGAGTATTCCTGTTTTGGGATACAAAGTTGTTACAATGAATAAGGTTGGTATTACATCTTGATTTAAATTTCTGTTTTAATCTAATCTAGTTTAGTTTAGGCATTTTAAGCCAAATAAATGTTATAACTATATTTTCTATTATTTTTGTTATTACTTTTACAATAGATTTTGGGATTGAATGATTCTATATAATCAAATATCTAAAATTTCAGTATCAGGAAAGGACAAAATAATTAAAGATAATAACTTTATACTTTTACATCTATGTCATCATTTCAACTTAAACTTGATATAAAAATTTCCCCTTCATAGTTATTTTGTCATTGGGTATAAATTCATGTGGTTATTTTCACAAATACACAAATTGTCTGATTCAAATCTCTTTTACCTACACATACCTAGTGTATCCACACTTTATCTCTCCCCTTCTCTTGACTCCCCTATTTACCTTTCTAGGCTTTATTTCCATTAAACAATATGTAACATGCATACAATTAACCTAAATTATAGGCCTATTATATTTGGGATTGAGTCCTTGCAATTTCACTAAATTTTTATTAATAAAAACCCACCATTTGATGACTTTATGTCTTTAAGTAATAGGCTCAAGCGGCCAACTCCTTTTGATTCACCATATAGATTTAATTTAAATAATTTATATATATATATATATATATATATACATTTATATATATATATATACATCATACTCAAGGTTTTTTATTTAAAAATATATCAAATTTACATATTTCGTTGAAATGCAAAATAGCAAAAAAATCTGCAGAACTGGACTATTTATGAGAGTTTAATTTAATTGAGCATTCCATAATTCTCTCTTTTGAGTATAAGTGTTTAAAACTTTTCATTTGCCAACTTATTACACCTCATTATTTATTGTAACTAGTTATTTTTCACCGATAGGCTGTAATTTATTTATATATTTTTTCAACACAAGTCATCTAAATGAAGTGAGTAAATATTTTGGTACTTGCAATTTGTACCATTACACATTTTGTTAGGATGAATTAATATATCCTTAGTTTAAATTACTACATTTATATCAGCTTCGTTTCTAACTCTTGGACTTGAATATATATATTTATATTCTGTAAATATTTGAATATTAAAAATTCACATTCATACAGATTTTTTAGCAATAATTTGACACAATCATATTTTAATAATACTTGAAGGTTTTATATGAATGAATGTTCTTTACACAAGTTTAACATAGTTTGTTGGGATAACATGATTTTGATTAAAACCCCTTTTAATCAAGACACCAACAATCTTGTTTTATACTGTGAAATTATTATCATGAACACAATTTTATCTCACTCTTTTTTTTTGTTTTACAGTATTAACATATTAGACAAGGCTTAGTATCTTATTTTGGAAGAGGCAATTAATTATCTTTTTATCTTAATATATCTTAATTACCAAATTAAATTAATGTAACACATTTCTTGTTCTAATGACTGCTCGTCAATCTGTCCAATTCTACTGTACTGTTGGTGACCTGGTGGTCTAGGGGTAAGGTGTCAGACTTCTGTGCTGGGGGTCCGGGGTTCAATCCCCGGTCTCGGCACAGATTTATCTGATTACCAAACCCTTCCTTCACCTCTGACAAGACATCTTGTGAATGTGAGGAATGCCAGGCCTCCACC